>CM044445.1:2025729-2049905 GCA_024363595.1 Xenopus borealis
TTCACACATGGTGATTCTCTGTAGGGGGCAGATCAAGCTCTGATATGCCCCCTTAATCATTAAAACCTATTCTCTCACAGAGCAAACATAAGCCCTAGTCCCAAATAAATATATAAGATGTTCCTGCTAATTATGAAGCCTTACCAAGTATCACCAGAAAAGCAGTTCCAATTATCGTCTGTGCCACCGCAGTCGGGGGGGTCTCTGTGTTGGTCGATGAACAGTTGTCAAAAGTTATGTTCCAAACTGAAGTTCTATTCAGGGTGGGTGGAAAGTGGCAAACTACCTTCTCAGGATCCATCAAGCGGGAACTATTTCTTAGTTCTGGAAAAAAAAAAAACAAATAATAAAAAACATTTCAAATAGATATGTTGCAAATTCATAAATACATAGATGCCAACATCTTGTCGGAAACCAGCAGTGAGTGGGACTAAAACACTAACCCCCACATGTAATAAAAGGCAGTAAGTTTGCCCAGGAGCAGTAACCCATAGCAACCAATAAGGTGTTTGCTTTTAAACAGGTGACCAGTAAGTGCTACCTGCTGATTGGTTACTAAGGGGTTTTGCCCCTGGGCAAACTTAGTGCCTTGTATTACATAACCCCCAAAGATTTTATCTTACAGGGGGAGAAGTAGAGTGTCTATCATAGTCTAGCAGTGGGCTGGACTAGAGTCTAGAACTGATGCAGTTGGTGGGACCAGGACACTTTCATGGCACCACACATTTGGAAGGGCAGAGAGTTTGTAGCTCAAGAACTTGGTTGGACTATAATATTCAAATGGCAAGAGCAAATAAAATATGTGCTTCTAAAGAAGTATTTGATGCTCACCCATTGGGAATACAATGGTCAAACCCAACACAAAGAAACAGGAAGGAAGATGGTATTAAACATTGTTATTACCTTGTAAAAAAACAGCAAAATCCTTATTCGGGCAGGAACAGTTCCATGGGTTATTCCCCAATTTAAAGGAGACATTCTGTAATGGCTTCAGTACATCCGTAGGCAGGTAGGAAAGGTTGTTACTGGACAAATCGAGGAAGAAGAGCTTGGCAAGGTCACTGAAACTGCCACCTCTGATTTTACTAATTCTGTTACTGGAGAAATCTAAAGTCTGTAACGAGGACAATCCTGCCAACATCTCCGGGCCAATTTTATCAATGCTGTTGTTGGCTACATTCAAGGCTTCTAAGGGAACCGACTCGTGGAACCACGCAGGGGATATCGTCTTCAGGTAGCTGCCGTGCAGGACAAAACTGGTCAATTTTTCAAAAATGCGGAAGGCCCCTGCTTGGACATTTTCTATCCCGTTTAGCGGCAAGGTCAGCCTTTTTACAGATTTCAGGTTTGGACTCGTAAACATGGATGTAGTGATTTCTTTAGGGGTTTTCGTTATAAGAAGCGATGTGATGTTCGAGGGATAATCTAAAAAAAAAGTTGATAACTTAAGTTGGAGTAACGGAGCTCATTTCTGTATACAGGCTTGTTTCAGCATACAACAGGGTAGCTTCCACTCATATTTACATATAAATAATTACATTAATTGTATTCCGATTACATCCAGGACTAAATATCCTGGTGATGACATATCTTTAAATAAAACATCTTCACTAAGATACATACAGTTGACCAACTTTCCAACTGAGGCTCCCCCTAAAACTGTACCCGGGGAAGATGACAGAAGCCATGAATATCCTGTAAATTATATGCTTATAAATGGTGCTCAATGATGTCATTAGTTATGACCAGTGGTTAGTGACGCGTCGGTAAAACGAGTGGATTGTAATTAAAAATTTACACCCATATTAGAAATCCCCTCAGCATTTCCTGATCTGTATTAAAGCATCCACTAGTGATGTACGGGTCGGGTTTTCCTTGACCCACACCTAACCCAAAAGCCTTTCCGACTTTTTCCAGACGTCAAACAGGGGTCACTAACCCCAAAACAAATGCTCTTTAAGGTTATTGCTACTTTTTATTACAGAACAGAACCCAAAAGTTAATGCCAAAATTAATCTTCTCTTTGGTCCAATAATGGGTCAAATCAGGAAGATTCAGTCGTTTTGACAACATAAAAAAAAAATTAATTAAAAAAACAACTTCATTAGGGACCAATACTATATATTATATCAGAGAAAGCACCAAACATATGGAATAGCTCACCTTCAGGAATACTGAGGCACACGTAGATTCCTTCGGTAAAAAACTGACCTCCGGCCAATCTCACTGTTCCATACAGTATCATCAGTCCCACGAATACTGAAAGACAAGTACATTTATATTACATTACAGTACAAGTATGGGATCCATTATCCAGAAACCAGTAATCCAGAAAGCGCCGAATTAAGGAAAGGCTGTCTCCCATACACTCCATCATATTCAAATTATCAAAACTTTTAATAATGATTTCCTTGTGTAATAATAATAAAACAGTAGCTTGTACTTGATCCCAACTAAGATATAATGAATCCTTATTGGAAGCAAAACCAGCCTATTGGCTTTATTACATGTTTATATGATTTTCTAGTAGACTTAAGGTATGAAGATCCAAATTACAGAAAGATCCGTTATCTGTATGTAATCAGCAACTTGCATTTATCTTTGTGCTGCTTTGTTTTTCCAGTTGGTGGAAAGCGCTGCTTTATAGAGTTCATTTTTCATCTATAATATATAAAGTTTGGACTATTTTAACGGCCGGATAGACTCCATTATAAGAAAATGATTCTAATTTATCTTAAAGAGGTGCTTCACGTTTACGTTAATTTGTAATATGTTTCTTTCGCCCTTCTAAAAAACACAAAAGCTCTGTAAGGCTACACATGTATTGTTATTGCTACTTTTCATTCCTCATCTTTCTTTTCAGGCCTCTCCTATTCATATTCTATATACTCTTCTTCAAATCAATGCATGATGGCCAAAATTGTAATTATTAAAATTACAGTAATTTCATGTATATGTCTTTTCCTTCATAAAATCTGTTATTCTAAATGAAAAGATTAGATAATCTCTGTATACACCTATATAATCTATAAAGATGCCCAAATACTGTACATGGGCGTGCAGTAATTCTATATACTATACATGTACAAATATTACATTTATTGGTACTTACCTCTCATCTTGGTTAAGTTGCTTCCCGGACGCTGCACAGTTTGTGTTCTGGGAAGCAATGGTCAGCAGACGTAAGACAACTACAATGTAGTTTCCTTGGCTACATCACTACACATTAGTCCCCGTGCTTGGCCAGTAGTGCGTTGCACTAGCGCCTGTTTGTTAGTAGGAAATATTAACTAGTACATGTAAGAAAAAGGAATTATACCTTCATAGTCCAGAGACATGAGAAAAGGCAAGAATTCAATCTTATACTTGTGACCCCCAGTCATATGTAGGTTGTTACATGTAGAGAATTCAGATAAACGAAATTCTCTCCCAGATATGTGATAACGATCCCAAATGTGTGGCCTGGCAGTGAGAGAGGGTTACATGGACACCCTATGTATTTTCACTTTAATATACAGTGCTTGGTATTGAACCTGCAAGCTAGGTGCTAGAGTTCAACTAACCATTGTATATTTCCAGTAAATGGAATATGTTTGGTTACCTGTATGCATGACAGTCACACACCTGTTCTTCTTAAAGAACAAGTAAACGTTTTTTTTTCTATCTCTAAATTTGCTCTAAACAGCCCCTCAAATTAATGTACCTTAGTCCCTGCTGCAAGTCTGCTCTGGTTTCTGTGTTATCAGCAGCTTGTTTCACCTTCTTCCTAGTGCAGAGTGAAGCCCAGCCCCTTAGCTTTCTGAGCTGACCTTATATCTTGGACTAGTCCAGGAGATCATTTGCATACTATGACATAGCAGAGAGCAGTGTGTGTAGCAGCTTTTGCTTGGGGAAACTAGCTTACTAATGAAACACTGGCTCCCTCTTCCTCTCTATTGTGGAACAGCAGCAAATGGACAGGTCAGTAAACTAAGGGGCTGGGCTTCACTCTGCACCAGGAAGAAGGTGAAACAAGCTGCTGATAACACAGAAACCAGAGCAGACTTGCAGCAGGGACTAAGGTACATTAATCTGGGGGGCTGTTTACAGCAAATTTACAGAAAGAAAAACATTTACTTTTCCTTTAATACACATTTCTTGGGCAGGGTACCACCTTTTGACACTAAGAGGCATATTTTTGAGTTGTGTTTTCCATGAAAAGTTAACACATTTTCTGGGTTAAAAAACATTATTTGTTGTTGTTTTTTTTTTAAAAACTTGAATGTTTAAGATTTAGTATACCTCAACCCAGGAAACAGCTTGAACCCAAATTACACCATCTAAAACCTGTTGAGAGGTCATGTAGGAGTCTATGGGAGAGGCCCCTGGAACCATTTAAAGATATTAGCCTGCTTGATGTTCAAGTATTTTTCTGATGGTTTTGCCTGGAAACTTGAATGATTCGAGGGATTCGAGTTTTGTTTTTGATCAATTTGAGTTTTCAGGTTGTGGGACTTGAACTCGCAGAATCAGCCTTTTCACATTCAAGAGTTTCAAGTTCATTTGAGGTTAAAAAAAAACAAAAACTCGACTTTTGATAAATAAACCCCTAAAAGTACATTGTATACAAATAATACAGGTCAAAATTTTTATTTACAAATAAGGCATGGCCAAAGGGCATTGTATGTATTGTACCCAAGACCTCAATCCCCACAATTCATGACTTCTTTGTTCTTCAAGGGCTTATAAACCAAAAATATACATATTTGGAGAGGAGGCAAACCAGTCTCCGTGTAGACCAGCAAAATATGGATAAGAGCCTGGGGGGAATCAACCCCTGGGTAGGGGAGAATTGTTTAAAGTATTAGGGAAATTCCACAAAAAAAAATGTTAGCGTTATCAACATTTTCAGTAAGGCACAGTGATTAACAGTTCATCAAGACAAACTCTCATGAAATATATCTCCTTCAGAATGAGATG
This sequence comes from Xenopus borealis, assembly GCA_024363595.1. Classification (NCBI taxonomy): domain Eukaryota; kingdom Metazoa; phylum Chordata; class Amphibia; order Anura; family Pipidae; genus Xenopus; species Xenopus borealis. The sequence continues at coordinate 2,030,689 of CM044445.1, forward strand.
ATCCGCGCCACTAACCAAAGCAAAGTTAATGGATTTGGCATTACAGGCACCGATGCTTACTGAAACTTGTAATATTTCACTTTAATTTGCAGTGGCGTCTCCAACATTCCTCTTTCAAAGGCTTTTCTACATTCACTGAAGCATAGCAGCAAGTCACCAGGAGACATCGACAGCCACCTTCGTCATCAGGTCATAACAGTCGCAACGGGAAAAACAAACAAACAATCGGTTATTAGTTATGTGTTTGAGAAAAAGCTTAAGAACGTCTAGTTGGAGAACACCTAGCTGGAGAACACCTAGTTGGAGAACACCTAGCTGGAGAACACCTAGCTGGAGAACACCTAGCTGGAGGACACCTAGCTGGAGGACACCTAGCTGGAGGACACCTAGCTGGAGAACACCTAGCTGGAGAACACCTAGCTGGAGAACACCTAGCTGGAGAACACCTTGTTGGAGAACACCTAGGTGGCTGGTGCCATCAGACTACATGTAGTATAAATGTTTGGATCAGGGCTGTGGAGGTGACCAACAGGCCTTGCTGACTGTAGCTTCACCAAGCTTTTACAAGTTACTTTTTCTGCCCTGACGTTCCTAAGGGGTTGTTTTTAAATATTAAATGAGGGGAAAAAACAAATTATCACTATGCTTTGTTCGTAATAAGTCCTAGTAAGTTTATCTGGTTATACATAAACACTTTCGTTGGGCAGTTTGGCTGGTTTTGACCATACCATCCAATTGCTGGGCATGTTCACAAGGTCAGGGGCCCCACCAACAGGCTTACTGGATTCTAGATTATGTTTCAAAATTTTATCTGTTGATGGGACATCTTGGCAGGTGCATGGAAAGAGCAGGAAGTGAATGGAGCCACAGATCTTCTTCATTTTATGTAGTTCATTCACACAGGGAGATTAGTAGCAGCCCACTTAGCTACAGAGGCATAATAGACTGCTTGTTTGGTGGAAAACATCAGCTTCAGGTAAGAATGATTTAGAAAGAGCTCCAATGACAACTTGCAAAAAAAAAACACTGCAGGTCACGGAACGAACAGAACACCTTATACCACCTGAATCATTTTGTAGACCCCTGCAGTCCACCAAGGATGCTTATGCCATTTCTGCACACCGACTTTGACTTTCCGATCCCAGACCAAGATGCAGGACATACCTATGAATACGGCATTTTGTCCATTTGCCTCTCTTGCTTGAATGCTCATTATTTTACATAACTATTAAACGTATTGGGGTTGTAGGTATTTCTAAAAGGAAAATTAATATCTTGAAATTTTGCGAAATAAAAGAGCTACGTAGAAAAACAAATAGATACAGAAGAGCACTGGCGCCAGCAAAAAAAAATAAAAAATTAAGTAGAAAAATCGAATGAGTTTTGACTTTTCAAACTCAAAACTTTGACTTTTAACCTTATAATTGTGACTTTTAAAAGTCTACATTCTGAAGTTTAAACATATAATTATTACTTTAAAAAGTTAGAATTCAAATTTTTTTTGATCTCTTGACTAGGAAACGTTATATTTTTGCTTCCATATGTTATATATTTATAAAGGTGCAGATTGTTAAGTATTAGAGATTTCCATGTTATTTTTTTTGTCAAAAATCTAACTTTTGGGTTAAAATAAAAAATTTTTTGGAAATAGCTTGAATCTGGAAACACACCATGTAAAACCTATTGAGGTCATGTAAGAGTCAATAGCAGAGGTCCGTTGAACCATCTGAAGATGTTAATAGCCTTCATGGTGTTTGAGGGTTTTTTTTTTTTGGAGTGTTTTGCCCAAAAAACTACATCCATTTCAGCAATTCAAGTTTTTTTTTAATGAAAACTCTATGAGTTTTCGTGTTGTTAACCCCAAACTACATATTTTTTCTTAAATAAGAAACCATTTGAGTTGTCCGTTCATTCAAGGTATAAAGAAACTCAAAATAATAACCCCTAAATGTTGAGTTGTGCTTCCTCAAAAAATTTGGGGGTAAAAAAACCTCAACATTTTCTTGATTTATTATGTCCCAAAAAAGACCAAAATTGAAAATAGTCCAGCTAAAACCTGTCAAATTCATGTAAATGTCGATGGCAGAGGCCCCTTTAACAATCTGAAGATGCTTCAGGATTTTCGGGGTGTTTTATGCTGGTTTGTGTTACACTATAAACTTGATAAATTTGAGGTATTTGAGGTTTTCACCAATTTGATTCTGATTTTTTCATAAATAAGTAAACATTTGACTGTTTAAATTGTGAGTTTATTCAAGGTAGAAAAAAACCTGACAAACTCGACCCTTAATAAATAACCCCCTACAAATCATAATTTTGACTTTTTGAAGTCATAATCATGAGTTTAAATATTAGAATGCAGACTATTCAAATTCATTATCATGAGATTAGAAATCCCAATTTCACTTTTATTGTCATGATTATAAGATTAAAAGTCATAATTTTGATTTTAAATGTCAGAATTTAAACTCATAATTAGGGATGAGTTTTACTTTGCCGAAAAGAAGCGAAGGAGCAATTAAATTTTGAGATTTAAAAGTTAAAATTCATTTTTTTGCCTGCCCCAGTGTTCTTCAGTACTCAAACAAGTTAGGCCAAAATTTAGGAAAATCATGTTATTGGCTAGAATAAAAGCCAGCTTTTAAATGAAATGAAAGTAACTGGGCATGACATGAAAGTTTAAAACGCTACAGGTGGAAAAAAAAAATAAAAACGATGTACACATTAAAAAAAATAGATGGAAAAAGCATACAGTTAAATTTTATTTCAGTTCAGTGCTTTCATAAAATAAATATGGGACATCATTTCTGCCGTGAGGGGAGGAGCATAAGGGTGGGGGGAAGCATTTTACCAGAAAATTTGAATGTGTTATTAGCCTCTTTAGCACTTCAGAATTATAAAGCTTTTTTGTTATTTACACAAAACTAGTGACAATTAACAAATATATACACAAATGCAGCAATCTAGATTGGTAGGGTATTATTATTGGAGGCTCTATTGATGGAACAGTAATAGAAAACCCCATGATCAGTCTACTGTAGCCTATGTTCCGACGCATTTTATACATAAAGAGCTTAAAGGGCATGAGAGCATTCATTATATTCTTTTTTAAATGCAACAAGAGTGTCCCCGTCTGTCCCAACCTCTTATTTCAAGTAATACTCAACAACAACAAAAAATTAAAACGTGCAAATGTGAAAATTCCCCAATGTCGGGTGCCAATCGAGTCTGAGCTGTAACAAAAACCATGTAATTCAACGGACAAGAGAAAAAAAAAAATCAAAGTGCATTAAAATCCTCAAAATAGCAATTAGTGTTTTTTTTTTGGATTGAAAAATTTTTTTGTGCCAGTGCTAAAACATCTAAAACAGATCTATTTCGGCATGAGCGTTTTTTGATTACCGTGCAAGAAAAATTCCCCCCCCCCCTGGAATTTGAAAACATAACTACATATTCGATTGCAAATCATATTTGTATTTTAATGAGATCAACCAAAAAAATAAGAATTTTGGTTTCAGAATAAATAAGTCAACCCAAAATTAAAAAATCTCTTTCAACAGGGCACACATGCTCTCTCTCTCGGCTTGCCGTGTGTGTGTCATGACGCGGGCGAGCCGGCAACAAAGATAAGATATACATATGAAGACGTCATAAAACGATTAAAAAGGACTGTGATTTATATATTAAGTGCACCGTCATGTACCGTGCTTAGTGTGGACATATATTTTCCCCCCTACTTCTATACCACACAATTTCTCAGGTCAAAGAATCAGAAATTAATGGGCAGATTTATCGAATTTCAAATTAATATGAATTTTTTTTTTTACTCTAATAAATTCGAATGTACTCACTCGAATGGGAGGTTATTTATGAAAAAATTCCAACATCTAAAATTCGATTGAATGGCAACGATCTGAAATTTTTGTTTTTCGAATTTCAATCAAGCACGAATGAAAGTCAAATCGAATTTTCCTCCAAAAAATAACGAAAAACTTGAACATAATGAAGGCTATTAACATATTAAAATAGGTGAATGGACCCCTACCGTTGACTTGTAAATTAATTCAGTAGGTTTTAGGTGGTAAATATTCTAATTTGAACTGTTCCCATGCTCGAGATGTGATAAATCTCACATTTGAAATTGGAGGATTAAAATTCAAATGTGCGAAATTTTGACACCAAAATAAATTTGAATTTACTTTTCGACTCTTAGGGGCAAATTGTGTCAAATAGTAAATTCGAATTTTCACACATTCTAATTTGAATCCCCTAATTCAGCGAGATTTATCACACCTCGACCATGTAAACATTTCTGATTCGAACATTCAACAACTAAAACCTGCCGAGTTCATTTATAAGTCAATGCCGGAGGTCCATTAAACTATTGGAATATGTGAATTTTATTCCTGACATTCAAAGGGAAACCTCGATTCGAATTTGATTAAAATTCAATCAAAATTTTCGGCTAGGGACTGTTCAATCGAATATTAGACATTGGAATTGTTTCTTAAATAACATCCCATTCGAGTTGTGAGTGTACTTTTTAATTCGTTAGCATAAAAAGAAAAAATTCAAATAAATTCAATATTCAACCTTTGATATATCTGCCCCTAAGCATCACTGCACTAAAGAAAAAAAAAAAAACAAAAGAAAGAAAATGTGTACTATTTAATATTCCTGGTTCAAACCCTATCTTTCAATTCTAAAATATAAAGGGGCTTATTGGCGTGCCAATGTTTACATCTCCCACGGACTGAAACCCAGCAGCGACTATATTCCATTTTTGTTTCCGACGGGAATTTCGATGTATGGGGAGCACTTCAAGTAAAAGTAAATCCACTGGATAGTGACTCTTGCTGCATGCAACGTCTTCCTTCCGTGGAATTATTGTCCATGTTGAGATTCACAGCACATAATTGCCCATTCATTCAGGAAGAAAACAGGAGGCAGCAACAAACGAAACACAAGAGGGATAAACACTGATTTTTGCTTTCCTTCAGTTCTATCAGTTTGGTGCTGGAGAAGTCTGAAACAGCAAGTGGGACTTATCCTTAAAATTCCCTTGGAGAAAAAAAAAAAACGAAAAACATTCAAAGTGCAGCAGAATTTGTATCCACGGGTGAAAAAGTTAACATTTTGCTCTCTCTAAACCAGAGATACATCTGCCCAGCAGGTGTTACTTGCACAGGGGATTTTTCTTTGGCAAGGCGGGCCTCTTGGCTTGCCACAAATGGTTATGGATAGTCAGCGCGTCCACGCTGGCTGACATGGTTTTGGCCGGGATCACGGTAAACTGTTTTCTGTCAGAGCTGTATTTGTAAAGTTTATCGATCATCTTCTTGGTGATGTTCTTCGGGCCCGTCCCCGTCAGTTTACAGATCTCTTCAGTGTCTGGGTAGTAGGAGTAAAGTGCTCGAAACTGGCAGCCGGCGTCTCGGAAAAGGATAATGTAGTGGTTGGAGTCGCACTTCTCTAGCTCCTGCGCATGAAGAATGTATATAAAACCAGACAGAGGAGAAATTTCATTAAATGGGTTCTTAAAGGAGACATACTGTACCGTTAACAAGAATGCTCCAGTGTCTTATTTGCTTTTAGGAATGTGCTTAAAAAAAAGTACGGTTTTAGGTTGATTTATTAAACATTTCTGCAAAAACCCTATTAGTAACGCCCATCTGCTGCACTTCTTGCTGCTTCCTTTCCCAGGCTGTGCAGGGGAGCCGTGGTACTCGGCACACTGTGCTGTAGGATAGGAGCCAATCAGCAGTTTATAGGGGACTGAAGCCTATCTTTGCTTGTGTGACTGCAGGGCTGTGACTGGTTTCCCCCCCTCCTACTGTGATCTGGCAGCAACCCTTAGGTCACACCCAGCCCTCATTTGAACTGAAACAGGGACTGTACTATAGGGAGCTCCAATAAAGGGATCATTTTTAGAGATATTAATTTAAAGCCCACAGTAAAGCCACTACCACATATGTCAGGGATCCCCAACCTTTTCAACCCGTGAGCAACATTCAGAAGTAAAAGGAGTTGGGGAGCAACACAAGCATGAAAAATATTCTTGAGGTGTTAAATAAGTCCTCTGATTGGCCATTTGGTAGCCCCTATGTGGATTGTCAACCTACATTGAGGCTCTGTTTGGTGGTGCACCTGCTTTTTATACAACCAAAACTTGCCTCCAAGCCTGGAATTCAAAAATAAGCACCTAATTTGAGGCCACTGGGAGCAACATCCAAGGGGTTGGAGAGCAACATGTTGCTCAAGAGCTATTGGTTGGGGACCACTGACATATGTATTATTGCCTATAAGAGTGGAGAGGTTTTTAGTTATACTAGAGGTCTCCTTTAAACAAAGACCCACCCTTACACTAGGGTCAGACGAGTTGGATCTCAGCCTGAATTTCTCTGTGAAATGCAAAATCTCACCTTCCAGCAGTGAAATCTGCAGAGTCTGTCTGCCCCTCTGAGCAGAGCTATTGTTTCTGGTTGCAGGGAAGAATAGCAGCAGCGAAGGAGCAAATTCTTGGACTAGTCTGGCCCTAACCTTATATAAATCAGTACAAACTGAGCAGTTGCGTAAATATTGCTGCTGTTTGATGAATCTAATACGCAACATTTTGATTTAATCAAGTACATGAAGACACTTAAGGTCATGCAATCATAACCGTTAAATCATAAATAGGGTGGGAATGGATAAAATGACAAAGAAAGTATGTATAAGAGGCTGCTTTATTTACCTCCAAAGTTGAATTTTTTAGTGCCTCATTCACCTTTCCTGCTAGACAGCAATGGGCTATAGCGTTGTGAATAATTGGTTTATTCGACTTGCTGCTTGGCTCTTTATACAGTTTGGGACCTGGGGGGGAAAAAAAGGAAAGAAAAACAAGAAACAAAGCATTAACAGTTAAAATATATTTTATTCCATCATTAAATGTTTGGCTCTGTGTCAAGCAAATGATAACCCTTATGTCAACCTTTAAAACCCTTCCCTCCTCTGCACAACATGTGTCTGTCTATATATTTCCGATTGCCTCCTCTGCTCTTTCATACCCACCGTATTTTCACAGAACCCACTTCAACTGCCACACCCCACCTGAAAACATTCCTTTTTAGAGGCTCCTCAACACTGGAACGCCATCTCAGAATTCCTCCGTATGGAACACTGCCCCAGCTCTTCAAATTTGTATACATATACACACAGGAATACGCTGCCTAGCACAATGCAGCCATCTTTTGGACGGATGAAAAGCAGTACAGAATATAGTTTCGGATTATGACTGCGTGACTAGTGGGCGCAGAACATTACAGTAGAATGTGATTTGCGGACCAAATTAAGAATTTCAATAGTAGAAATGGTTTTGAAATGCCAAATACATTTTACATGGGGACGGAAGAATTACCCTAATTATCTGATTATATAAATATGTGCCATACCTGAATATTCTGCTACAGACGCAATAGAAGATGCAGTTGATGCATTCTCCCAGTCTCGTTCTGCATTCCTGCTCTGGTGTCTGCCCATTCCTGAAAGAGCATCCACGGAGTCCACTCTATAGGAAAGGGAAAATAAATGTGTATTTTTCTGAAGGATAAACAGATATTTGTTCTTGTTGTACCGAGAAATGCACAGAGCCTAATGAATACCTGTGTGATGGGGTCCCTCCTGAATGCACACTCTCTGCTTCTGTGGTAGCACCTGAGGCCAAGGACAAGCTTGATCCAGACTGAGCGCTGCTTAAATTATCAGCTATTGAAAAAAAAAAATATGATTTAAAAATAAATCAGTTATTTATTATTGGGCCCCTGTCTATCTTTTGGTCTGCAAAACTAAGCCCACACATAATGTGAATCCTGAAAAAAAAAATAAGAATAAATATTAAGGTAGTAATTCCCCAATCTCGAAAGTCATTGCAGCCAATCAGCAGCTAGTTTGCTATAGTCTTCTACAGAAAGAATAAGAAAAGCTAACACTTGACTGGTTTATGTGGGTAGTGGCAAAGGGGGTGATGTGTCTCTTACACTTACTTCAAAAATCTTGTTTTTTTTTATCTAAAAGAGACAGAAGAAGACACATACGTGTAGATGAATATTTAGTTCCAGAGTCACTGTATGAGCCTTCTCGATGGACAGATTTGGGGCGAGTTTTCTTGGGTTTCGGTTTAGGCTTTGGCCTGCCAAGCCCCTGTTCTTCCAGAATCTGTTGTTGCTTCCTTCTGAGATATTCCTGCTTGATGAGCTCTCTCCGGGCCTTCTCTTCGTCTTTCCGTATTCTGTCTTCGTCAGCCTTGCGTCTGTAGCACGTCAAAAATAAGGAATACCATCAGGGTCAATGCTTTTATTATTGCCACCATGAATATAAACAGGCTATACCATAGGGATACTGTATGATTTCTTATATAAAGAGAGCCTTTCAGCTTCTATGCACTGCTCCCCCATGCCCTGCTTACAATCTCATGATTACATGCCCTACTCCTCCTCCAATCAAAGCATGCCCTAATAAATCACATTGCAATCTCGCAGTGAAAATATACCGCATATGAAACACAGAGAAGCTTCCATTATAATTATATTATTTCATTATAATACACAAGAGACATGAATATCCTGTCAATTCTATCCTTATAAATAATGATGCTTAGTGATGTCATAGGTTATAATCAGAGCTTATCACATGACTTACTGAAACTTGTGTGTTATTATAAAGTACTCCCTGTTGCAAAATATGAGGATATTAGAAGTCACCTTGGAGTTCCATGACCTGAGGCCTTCAGCTTTGCATTTTTATATGGTCATGGAATGTCTCAGTAACTTATAATATCCTTATTTTTTACAAGAGGGGGGGTACTTTATTTACTATATAATTACCGAGTCTCGTCGCGTTTCTGTTCAACTTCAGCCTCCAGATGCTGCTTTCTCAGCCGGGCCTCTTCAGCCTTGCGCTGCTGCTTCATCAGGAAGGCTGCGCGTTTCTTTGCCAACTCGTCTTCAGCTTTCTGTTCATCCTGAAGGTTTCAAGGGTAGGTTAATTCAACAAGGGTAACATGTTGTGCCAGATATCACAGACACTCAATGAACAGTGGCTAAAATATCTTGCGGGAGGCTGCATCTGGCCTGTGGGCCTCGAGTTGGGACACTTATCTCTAGGAAACCTGGACTGCCATGTTTCTAAAAGACAATAGCCTGACCAAGTTGGATGATTTCAGGCAATGTGATGCATGCTCAAAAGCACAAAAAAAAAAAAATGAAAAGATTAGGAGCACCTGAAAATGACTCCCATACAATTTGTCCTCATTATGTCTCCCGTGCAAACTGGATATATTATTAGTGGCTGCATTGTGTAGCCACTACAGTTAGTATCTCAATAGGTGTTTTCTCCACTGGCTAAAAGAACAGCAATACTGCACTATCACAGTCTCATGTCTGGAGTAGATGACATTAATGACATCTTGATAAAACCCACCCCACGTGCGCAGTGACAGGCGGAAGTCATAATTACTAGAGACATGGATTAGAATTGGGCAGTACTGAAGTTTTTCTCCATAGCAAAAAAAAGTTTCTTAGAATGAGCCATTCTGTACCATACTTTAAGTAATACTTGCCTTGAAGAAAAATCCCAAGCCTGATTTCTGGTCATCGCTAATGATGTCCTTGGTTTTTTCAGGGTTATCGGTCTCTTCTCCTTCTTCTTCTTCTTCAGGTTCTTTAAGATCAGAGAGATCCACCTCAATGAGACTGCTTTTGCTTTTAAGTTGTTCATCGACCGGGACATTTTCTTTCCCCGAGCTTTCCATTGTACTTACTCCGGCGACTCTCAAACTGCTCATAGCCTCTCGGTGCATCTGCTCGGAAATAATATTGGCATCTTTGGAAGTGGACAGAACAAATGTCCTTTGATTATGCTCATCGTGCAGTCTGAAACCCCCTGTTGTTGGTTTATCCTGGGACGCACTTCCTTGTTCTGGCACAACATCCAAGGGGGGTTCATCAGTAGTTACACTGGGGGATTTTAAGGGTTGCACAGATTTTAAATGGGGCACTGTTTCTATGCTGTTGGTTGGGGTTATCACACGAGAAGAACTCTGTATTTTTTCCTTTGCCATTTTTTGCTCAGTTGCTCGCAATGACCGAGGATTGCGCCCCTGACCGAAACGCGTTGCTTTCCGAGCACTCGGCACTCCTGGCGGCGAAATAGGTTCAACAAACTGTACCGAAGGCTTTAGTTTATGATCTTGGGCATTGCTGGGGAGAGGAGGGACAGCCATGGAGGGCGCCTTCATTAGCATCTCTTGTTGCTGGGATATTTTCATGATCGCTTGCTGCAGAGTGCTGATGGTTTCATTCAGTTTTTCAATAGAAAGATCGCACTCATTGACATCGATTTCAGAGTCTATATCCTCCGTATTTGCATTTGTGATTAAATTGCATATATCTGCTTCTAACAAGCCAGGGTCTTTCTGTCTGGGGTCTGCAAAGGCTTCTTGAACTTTAACATCACTGCTTCCAGGTTCTATGGTCTCCAAGTATTGCTCCACTTTAGCGTTTACAGAAACAGTATCTATATCCTTGGGGGTCCGTTTAGTGTACTCCTTTAAGCTATGCTCTGGCTTCACCGGCTGAACAAGTGTTTCTGGCCTTCCTTTTTTCACAACATTCAGGAAGGCTGCTTTACCCAATTTTAAGCGTTGCCTGGCAGACAGAGACTCCATCTTTTTCTTCTGAGCCTCAATCGCGCGCCTCTTCTCCTCTAGCTGCATGTGAAGCTGGACTAGCTCCGAAGCTAAAACATTAGCATGATCTTTGTTTTGCCTCCCAGGGCTTTGTTCTCTCCTTTGTTTCCAGGTTGTCAGCGGAAGAGGGCAGCACTCGGATCCATCAGGAGTTGTCTTCTGGGAGCTGCTAGTACTAGACTTGGTTTCATAGCTGTTAAGCCTTTGAAATTTGCGCTCGGCAAAGCTAGTCATCCGAACGCTCCCACTAGCCATGGATGCGCTACTGATTTGGGAAATGGTACTTAAGCATGGGCTGGAGCGTCCGCTTGCATCGTCTTTGTCATCATGCTCTTTAACCTTCAGGTCTTCTTGCAGCTTAGCAGATTCCTCCTCGCCTATGTATTTACCGACTGGGTGGGAAACAGCAACTTCTTCACATCCACCTACATCTAAATTGTCAGAATCTGGTCTTAATACTGTCCACGTGGTGTCTGGCTTATGAGGGTTCTCCATTATTAAACTGCCCATGCTGGGCTTGTCCTCAGCATCATCCTCATCAGTGTTAATATCATGAAGAAAGAATCCCCCGCCAGGCTCACTTGGCTCCACACTACTCATAGCAAGAGGCCTGAAGGTACCATTCCCATTCTCTATGGAAAACTGTACAGGGTCTGTTCTTGACGGGTGACTTACACATGCAGACTCCACACTAGAAAGTGGAGTGAAAGTTCTATTCAAGTCATGCCCAGTGTGATTGTTGATTAACCTTTTCTGTGAAAAAGATTGGTTCTCATCATTTTGCCTTTTTGAAGGAACCCCTTTGTGTTTTCCTTCCCCATACTCTTCACTTTTGGGAACCATCTGTTTTTCTTTAGCCAGTTTCAACACTGCGGGCATTAGCGGCTCTAAGAAGAAACTGTCTGGTTTGCTCTCTAAATCTGTCGGCCTTCTCAACCTTGACGTGCTCATCTGACTTGAAGCTCTGGAGGAAACGCTCTGCACCTCAAGGTCTCCTGGACACGATGCATCATCTGACCTGATGAACGCAACAAGTTCTTCCTCGTCATCTTCGATATCAACATTGCCCAGTAAGCTCCTAGATCCGACCTTCATAGGTGTGGGATAGGACTGATGCTTTGGAGTTGGGTTGACAATGTTCGAGGCTAGGCTGTCCTTGCTGATAGATCTGGCAAGGCTAATGCTATCCCCGGATGCTGCATCTACATCATCTGCTGCAGGGTGGAGGGCAAATGGCTGAGAAAGGGGTCTAAAAGGGGAAAACAAAAATACAATGCTAATTGTATGGTAACTGATTTGTTAAATAGATTACTGAAAAGGCATTGACCACAAAGCAACTTAAAGGGATTCTGTCATGATTTTTATCATGTATTTTTTATTACTAAATGTCACTGTTTACACTGCAAATAATTCACTCTACCACGTAAATTTTCTTTCCTGAACCAACAAGTATATATTTTATATAGTTGTAATATTGGTGTGTAGGCGCCATCTCTGGTCATTTGCTTTCAGAAAGAGCCAGCATTTTTGGATGGAACTGCTTTCTGGCAGGCTGTTGTTTCTCCTACTCAATGTAACTGAATATGCTGTACTGGGACCTGGATTTTACTACGGAGTGCTGTTCTTAGATCTACCAGGCAGCTGTTATATTGTGTCAGGGAGCTTCCCATGTTATTAGGCTGCTGGGGATGAAAGGGAGGGGGTGAAATCATTCTAATTTGCAGTATAGCACCTGCAAGAGTGACTGAAGTTTATTTGAGAACAAGTCACATGACTGGGGGCAGCTGGGAAGCTGACAATATGTCTAGCCTCATGTCTGATTTCAAAGTGAGAAAATGGATATCAGAATTCTTCTGGAGCAGCACTATTAACTGATATGTTTTGAAAAAACAAAAATAAATTCCCATGACAGTATCCATTTAAAAGAGAAAACGTACACAATGATAAAGATCGGCAGAATATATACCTTGGCTTTTTCTCTTGCCAGGCAATAATGGAGGCCATAGGCTGTCCATCAGCCCGTGTCAGTGAGTTAGCCCGATCTCGGTGATCTGAAATAAAATGATTAAATACATTTATTTAAATAGGTTACTAGAGAAACACAAGCAGGCGCATCATAAAGAATAGGTGTTACTTACTCGGACTCTCTTCTGGCTTGACAGACTTCTGCTGTTTTTGTCTCAAAGGCAATAATGGGTGTGATGGGCTGAAGACTGTACATCCCTTTCCGCTATACATTAAAACAATAGTTGTCGAACTATTAAACATATTTGCATTAAATACACCTGCAGTCAAAACATGCCTTCACACACATTCATAGTATATACTATATATATATTATATAGCATTTAACTAGCAAACATTCCCTCGGTGTGACTTGAGTTTTATTATACTAGAGTTAGCAGAAGGGTGGAGGGCCACAAAAGACGTGTTTAGAACATACTTCTCTGCATCCTCGGGCTGTAGAAAAATCCTGCTGCAAGAGTCAGATGCAGTCGCTGCCTGAGAATCAGCTGTGCTGCCCGGGCTAGCCAGAAAGCTGCGCTTAGTGGCGTTAGAAATCGGAACTTGGGGACGACTGTTCTTTGGATGCGTCACAATTTTAGCTGCAACAAAAAAAAAAAGGGATAGTTAGTTAATAATCGGACATAGCAATAATACAAGAGGCATAAAACAGGAGACCACCATTGAACCCAGACTATTCGGTCTATAATGAATCTCTTTAATAAGCTCCTGATACCATATGCTCAGAATTCTAGCCACTGTAAAGCTACACGATTATTGCCCCCTGGCAGTTACACAACTGGCACTCAGTATTCCTACGAAAATGTGTGCAAAAGCATAACAATACAGACAGCAGATCCATGGGCAGGAGGCCTGCTCTGGAGTTCTATTTGATACCCAATTTGAGAGAATATTCTCTGCAAAGTGCTGAGGTTGAGGGCCTAAAAAAGACTTTGTTTACAAAAAACAATTTCTGTTGATGCCCTCTGTTGTTCTATGAGGGCAGGGTCCAGAACAGCAAAAAGCATAATTTCCTGATGTAGGCGAGTCTTCTGATGCAACAGAACAGTGATAACTGAGCAGAGAAGCATCAGGAGATGCTTCTTACATCAGTGACTTAACCATTATCTGTTCTTTATAGTCCCATCCCAGGCAGAATGCTGCAAGGGGAAACTGTCATGGGAAAACGTGTTTTTTTTAAACACATCAGTTAATAGTGCTGCTCCAGTAGACTTCTGCGCTGAAATCCATTTTTCAAAAGAGCAAACAGATTTTTTTATTTTTCATTTTGAATTCTGACATGGGGCAAAACATACTGTCAGTTTCTCAGTTGCCCCTGGTCATGTGACTTGTGCCAGCACTTTAGGAGGGAACTGCTTTCTGGCAGGCTGTTGTTTTTCCTTCTCAATGTAACTGAATAGAACGCAGTTGCACATGGGTTTTTACTATTGAGTGTTGTTCTTAGATCTACCAGGCCGCTGTTATCTTGTGTTAGGCAGCTGTTATCTGGTTACCTTCCCATTGTTCTATTGTTAGGCTGTTGGGTGGGGGAAAGGGATGATATCACTCCAACTTGCAGTACAGCAGTAAAGAGTGATTGAAGTTTATCAGAGCACAAGTCACATGACTTGGGGCAGCTGGGAAATTGACAATATGTCTAGCCCCATGTCAGATTTCAAAATTAAATATAAAAAAATCTGTCTGCTCTTTTGAGAAATGGATTTCAATGCAGAATTCTTCTGGAACATCACTATTAACTGATGCATTTAGGATCCCTTTAAGAGAAATAAAAATTTACTTTACCTTCTTTCAGCTCTTGTGTGTCTCTGGGCTGAACAAAATCGGGCTTTACATTTTCAAACCACCAGAAAAGCTCAGCTATAAAAACCATGACGTTGGGCTGAAATAAAAGAGAAAACACATACCATGAGCAACTTGCAGGTCGATAATCAAATCCATGTGAAGGAGAAAGAGCACCTACCTTCAGAACTAACGGGGAGTACAGCATGTCTTCCAAGGTTAAAAAGAAACACTTGTTTAAATATTCATTGGAAAACCCGATAAGGAGCTGAATATTGTATAGACTGTCTGCCATTGACGTAACTTCCTTCAAGCAGATATCTAGAAGGACACAGATAAACACAGCACGGTAAATACAGCAGCCGGTTACAACAATGTGCCCTAGGGCTATTATATAGTGAATAAAGTACCCCCTCTTGTAAAATATAAGGATATTATAAGTTACCGAGGAGTTTCATGACCATATAAAAACACGAGGCCGAAGGCCGATTGTTTTTATACGGGTCATGGAACTCCGAGGTAACTTCTAATATCCTCATATTTTGCAACTGGGGGTACTTTATTTATTATAATACACAAGTTTCAGTGTGTCATGTGACAGAAATGACATCAGAACTCACCGTTTATAACTGATGACATCAGAACTCACCGTTTATAAGGATATAATTTACAAGATATTTACGGCTTTTGTGTATTATATAGTGAATAAACTTCCTCTTGTAAAATATAAGGATATTATAAGTTAGTTCCATGACGATAGAATATGACCGAAGGCCGAGGTCATGGAACTCCGAGGTGACTTCTAATATCCTCATATTTGGAACGTGGGTTCTTAATTTATTATAATACACACGTTTCAGTGAGTCATGTGACAGATGACATCACTAAACTCCGATTAGAACGGACGACATCACTAAGCAACGTTTATAAGGATATGATTTACAGGATATTCATATAATGAAATTCCTGTTTGCAAAACGTTCAGACTAGGATGCACGATGCGGAGACACGGCCTACCGTCCAGTTTCATGTGCTCGGGGCAGTAGAAGTGTATCACCGTGAGAAGTGCTGCCCCATCACTAATGTCCTTCACTAGATCTTCAAGTAGAGGAAAGTACGGCAAATGCCTGTTTGAGGGGTGGTCTCGCCGGTAACGTACCTAAATGAAACAGAAATATACATCAGCATACAGTTCCATTTGCAACTGAGCAAATCTATGCCCCCAGTTCTATAAAATTATATTGATTTCTAAGAAGTTATGCTTCACAACTGCACTGATTCCCCAAGGGATGTTTCAATGGGGGTGAAGCTTTTTAGGAGGGGGCCCGGGATCAGCTACTAGTTAAAAAGACAGTGCACCTACTTATAAACATATCGTCCAATCATTTTTAGCCCTTGGTCTAATGGGATGTGGTGGCAATAGACCGGGTCTGGTTTGGAACTGTGGCATAATTCTTGCATCCCTCAACACGAGGGGAAATATAAAATACCCAAACATTATCCACAAACCAAAACCTAAATAACATTAACAGCAAAACCAATCAACTGTAAACGGAGATGCTTCCTGTTTCAGCACATTGTTAAAGGAGAAGGAAATCTACGGAGGCAGTTTATTGCCAATAGATTAGCTGCAATAGTGCAAGCTGGAATGCTATATTTATTCTGTAGAGTGTTTTACCATACTTGAGTAAAGAGCTTTAGAAGCCTTCTGTCTGTTCAGGATAGCAGCTGCCATATTAGCTTGGTGTGACATCACTTCCTGCCTGAGTCTCACCCTGCTCACTCATAGCTCTGGGCTCAGATTACAGCAGAGAAGGGGGTGGGGAAGAGGAGCAAACTGAGCATGCTCAAGCCCTAGCCCTGGAGGTTTAAGATGAAAACAGGAAGTCTGATACAGAAGCCCATGTGTACTCAATAAAAGGAAAGAAATGCTGTGTTTCTTTTGACAGAGGACTCAAATCAGCATCACTTTGAGGGTTTACTGGTATATTTAGGTGGACCTTTCTTACTTAGTTTTAACCTTTCCTTCTCCTTTAAGCTTTTAAAGTTGTGTCTTGCAGCAGGGGTTCATTCTGTGTTTAGGGGCTCAGAAAAGATGCTGAGCAATTGATGTGTTGGAGGATATATATCCCCTTTAATATAAATACTACAAATTCAGTCTCCACCATTTAAGCTGAAGTTGATTATGAGTAAGCACTGCTTTTTTTTGGCAGGAGGGTTAGTGGGGTTGGGTTATGAGAGGAGTGGTGAAGCATTTTCCAAAATATCTAAAGAAAAGACATTTTCCAATGCTTTAACCTCTACATAGGAAATATGCTGTGCTCCAATGACTAGCAAGCGACACATACTAGGGCGAGCAGGCTGTGGCCTTAAAGGGGTTGATCACCTTTGAATTAACTTTCAGTATGACCTAGAGAGGGATATTCTGGGACAATTTGAAACTGGGTTTAATTTGTTATTATTTGTGGTGTTTGATTTATTTAGCCTTTCATGCAACAGCTCTCCAGATTGCCATTAAGGCAAACTGGTTGCTAGGGTGCAAATTCCCCCAGCAACCATGCACTCATTTGAATAAGAGGCAGGAATATGAAAAGGAGAAGACTATAGGGGTTATGTAATAACAGGCACTAAGCTTGCCCAGGGGCAGTAACCTATAGCAACCAATCAGCAGGTAGAGTTTACTGGTCACCTGTTTAAAAGCAAAGATCCTATTGGTTGCTATGGGTTATTGCTCCTGGGCAAACTTAGAGCCTTTTATTGCATACGGGAGCTTATAAAGAAAAATGGGGAATAGACAGTAGCAATACCGGCCTTACAGGGCATTTGTAATTTAGATGGGGTCAGTGAACCCCACTTGAAAGCTGGAATGGGCCAGAAGAAAAAAGTAAAAAGTATAGCATCTAAATAATGAAGACCAATTGCAAAGTTGTGGTTGGAAGGGGAATTCTAGAAGAGCACATTTAGCCATCAGGGAATGCTGGGAGTTTTAATCTGTTATTTAAAGGGCCACAAGCTGCTCGCACCTGAACAAGGGGGTTCCGAAACACAAGAAAGCTTTGCATATTTCCTTAAGTTCTGAAGATATGATATACTGTACCACTCGTGCATATTCTGCAGGTTCCGTCATGCAGTGGGCTAGAGCATGCATTAGATCAGCCTTACAGTGGGTGGGGGGGGCAATAAAATACGAAGACAACACGGACATAAAACAGCGAAGAAATGAATGATGGTTAGTCATGTCATGGATGAAGGCAAATGGACAACATCTTCACATTAATAAAAGCAAGACAGGAGTCCCAGAAGCAAATGCAGGAGCAGAATTTTGGTTGTTTTGGAGGGGGGGGGCAGTTTAATCATGTTAAATTGCGCAGACTGATATCCATATTGCTTTCCGCAAGTGCCAGATTATACGAAGCCCACCTATTCCATGGCCTGGGGATAAGGAAGGACGTTGTCCAGTTTGGCCGTGATGAATGTGATACTACTCGTGTTTTGGGTGATGAATGTGATACTACTCGTCTTTTGGGTGAAGAATGTGACACTACTCGTCATTTGGGTGGGCCACCCACTATGCGCACTATGCGATATACACATAACAAAACACAGAAATAAAGGCTACAATGAAAACGCGCCATGGTCAGATGGATGGATGAGTTACACAAAAGGTGTCTGAGCATTTCACTTACAGGTACTAATTTCCAATACCATTTTGAAGGAGACTTTTTGGGGGGAGGAAGGGGGGGAAACAAGTAGAAGAAATTAGGCAGAGTAAGGAGAAGTTTTGCAGCACATTCTAGGAATAACGTTAAAGGTGCAGGTTATTATCGGGAGCATTATGCACACTCGTTTCATGCTCAAGCACATACAAAAGACATCCAAGGGGAGAGGAATAGCCTCCCTATGTCTGGCTCTGGAATGGGAAATGTTGGGCAGATTGGAGGATTCTCAAACAAGGAAACATCTCTGCTGCTTCAGTTCATAAATCACACATTTCCCTATTAAAGTGGCAGCTGGTGGGATGATTTAAAGAGACACTGCCAAGCGTTAATGCTCTATGGCAGCTGCCTTGACATAGAACTAAAAGGCCATTCTTTAAAGGTACAGTAACATTAAAAATAGTATGCAGTTTTGCCCTGCACTGGTAAAACTGATGTCTTTGCTTCAGAAACACTACTATTGTATATAATATATATATATAAATAAGCTGCTGTGTAGCAATGGGGGCAGCAATTTAAAGGGACATTAAACCCCCCTGTAGGCAACCCTCCCTCCTCCCCCCCAGCCTACCTCTTCCCCAGGCTATTGCCCCTAAGTCCCTACTTACCCCTCTGTGTAGGTCCCCTCCAGCGAATTTCATAGGGGCCATCTTCTCTTCCAACCGCTTCTTCCTGGATCCGTCGGTGCTCGGCATGCGCAGTAGGACGCTGGTACTACTGCACATATGCTGCAGACAAAGCCAGATCTAGGAAGAAGCCATTGGAATGGAAGAGGGCCCAGGAAGAAGCGTTTGGAAAAGAAGACGGCCCCTGTGAACTTCACTGGAGGGGACATACACAGAGGGGTAAGTTGCAACTTAGGGGCAATAGCCCAGGGGGAGCGGTAGGCCGGGGAGGGTTAGCGCCCGGGAGGGTTGAATCCCCCTTTAAAAGAGAAGAGCATAATGGTGTTATCTGTTATCCACTATGTAAAG
>CM044445.1:2077613-2093482 GCA_024363595.1 Xenopus borealis
GGTACATTATCCCTTATAATACATGAGTGATACTCAGAGTTCCCTGTATAACTCAGCCCTTTCATGGTCAAAGAACCACTCAGTGACTTCTAATGTCCTTATCCCTTGTATAAAGGGATTATCATCCCTTTGGTTCTGTGGGCTTTATCCTGTCTTCATTGTCCTTTTTGACTTGCCATATACTGTACACTCCGTAAGTAATAGTTACATTTGTTTGATGGATATTACTGCTGCCCAGGCAAGTGCTGGCATATTTCTCCACTCTTCTTCCTTTGTGGAGTTTTAGTTGCCCTTGAAGATTTTATAGGGAACCAAATGAAAACATGTGAATGTAGAACGTCTCAGGCTCTATAGGTTTAGTGGATTATTAGCAAATAAACATATAGAAGGTCAGCAAGATCAGTTAGTCTTTATCAGTTGCCTTTTTTATTCACTGTCACAAATACTGTACTTGAATATGAGCTGTAATCTTTAAATTTGCTTTTCAGTTATATGCCATGGATAATTACACTGTCAAAAACATCAATGCAAGTGCCATATTTCAACTGCAGCCGGCATGAAGAAATGTACTGCAGATCTCTTGAAAGAAATTGAGTCGGCTTTACTGTATTGAAAATACGTTACATTTTCTAAGGACATAAGACGTATTAATGGTAGGTGTTTTATGCTTTGTCACCTTTTAATTCTTAGTTTTCGCAGTCAATATTATTGTATTATGATGGGCCTCACAATGACAGATTGTTTCATAAAATTCGGTCTTTTCTTGAGCAGTGTGACCCACAGATGAGCATGCTGGGTGCTAATAACACACATGAGTGGGCTGGGGGGTATAGCAGTGCAGATAGGCGAATTGGGCATGTCTTGATTAAACTGAGGGAATGGCTAAAAGGGGTGGTTCACCTTTAAATTAAATTTTAGTATGTTGTAGAATTGCCAATTCTAAGCAACTTTTTTTTTATAGTTTTTAATTATTTGCTTTTTTTCTTCTGGCTCTTTCCAGCTTTCAAATGGGTGTCACAGATCCCATCTAAAAACAAATGCTCTGTAAGGCTTTCCAATCATGCCCTCTCTAATTAATATTCCTATCTCTTATTCAGATCAGTGCGTGGTTGCTAGGGGAATTTGGAGCCCAGCAGCCAGATGTTGCAAACTGGAGAGCTGCTGAATAAAAAGCTAAATAAGTCAAAACCCACAAATAATAAACATTGCAAATTATCTCAGAATATTTCTCTCTACTTCATACTAACAGTTAATGCAAAGGTGAACAACCCCTTTAAACTCATCCAAAGATCCAAAATATCTTCACTCGTGTATCCAACTACACTATGTTTATAGGTTTGTTATTTCTGAATAGAATCCAGCTTCACCCTGTGCTATTCTGTAAAATCGTTTCAGATGCAGCACATTTAGTGACATGCACATTATGTTCAGAAAGGCAATTCCTAAATACGTGTACATGACATTTTAATTCAGTTACTGCAATGCCATCATTAGCGATTACAGAGACCTACTCAACAGCACAGTTAGCAGGCATTCCGGACATTAACAGTAATTGTATTAGAGACATTTAGCCGGAAATACAGTATCTGCAACCAGATCAAATGAGGATTCTCCGTTCGTTTTGAACACAGAGGGGCAGATTTATCCAAATGTCACTTTAGATTTTAATAAATAAAAACTCACCCACATTCTGTTAATTCCTATAGGATTTTTAGACGTTTATTTATCAATGGGTGAAAGTTAGAACTCACTATTTGATAAATTCGCTTCCAAAAACTCCATAGGGATGAATAGAAAATAGGTTTTTCTATTCATAGGAAATAGGAAAATAGAGTTTTTATTTATTAAAATCTAAATTCATTGTTTGACAAATCTAGATACTAGGGATGCACCGAATACACTATTTGGGATCCAGTTGAATCCCTGAAAGATTCAACCGAATACCGAACCGAATCTAAATCCTAATTTGCATATGTAAACTAGGGACAGGAACGGAAAAAGTAGTAAAACATTTTTTACTCTCTTGTTTTGTGACAAAAAGTTACATGATTTCCCATCCTGCCCCTAATTTGCACGGTTCAGGACCGAGGATTCCGCCAAATCCTGCTGAAAAAGACTCCCAAACCAAATCCTGGATTTGGTGCATCGCCACTAGATACTGGTGTTTATATTTATAGCATGATCGGATAAATTAATTTAAGTGAATTTTAAGAGCAATGGTGTGTTGTAGATTACTATTATTTATTATCATTTATTATGTATGTTATGTAGCACTTTCCTTGTACAGGCCCTACCCCAGGTGAGCTTGCAATCTTAGGCACCTAACACTAGTTAATTTTATCAGGTGCCAATTAAATTGACTGTATAGGGATAATTTATGATTCCCACGGGCACAAGGGGGCCCCTTTAGTTTTAATTCAGGAAGTACTCCTGCCTGGGAGAATGAGCCTTGTCCTTGTCGTTTCCCAAAGGACATGGCCCCATTTTGGGCTGTGTTTCACCCTAACCTACCTGATGTTCAAGTTAGGGGGTGGGACGCCTATGTGATACCCCCGCCAACCTCTCTTGAATGGAGCGCATCACTGAGGAAGGGCCATGTGGTCCCGAAATGTTTCATCATGTGTTAAGTTTCTCCAGCACCATGAAATAAATTTGGGATCACCCCGTTTGCTGCATTAACAGGTATCGTGCATCGAAACTCAGGGGAGTTGCCGTATAGCCGGTAGAAGACATGAAGATTACCGAAGGAGAATAAGATGGCTGCCATGAGCTCTGATGCTGGAGCAAAGGGTAAGTAAATAGGTAGGAGCATTTGCCTGGTGGGGGGGGCAGTTCAGCTGAGGGAGGGGAGTCCGAACTGATAATAATAACAAAAGCTGTAGCTCACTTTTCCAGATGTAATTGGATTCCCCTGCAGGTTGTCCTGTGTCCGCACCCCAAAAGATACATTCAATTAGTAGTCGTAGAAAGCAGGAGCAATCCAAGGCAGTAATTGTAAGTGCAAAGTGCTTTTATTGGGAAAATTCGCACCACAACATGTTTCCGGCTAGGCCCTTTATCAAGTGTCACTTGGTCCTGCTTTCTATGACTACTAATTGAGGGAGGGGAGTCTACATGGGGTGTGGGTTAGGGTTTTTTTTTTTAAATGGGTTTAGTTCTCCTTTAAGGGGGGAGTCACAGGTCTCTGAGCCCCTAAACAGTTTTCAGAGGCCTGCGGTAATTCTGCAACAGCATTACAATCTTTTTTTTTTTTTTGGACACCTCCAAAATAATAAAAATAAGGAGGACATAAATGACAGATTTTTTTTTAAAGAAATCTATAATTGTGCCTGTTTATACATCCACTGTATATCCCTCATCAGAGCTCTTGTTGTGTTCTATATGCAAATCAAATTCGGGGAAAATGTAACTGCTGACTGCATCAGTTTTAAGGCATCCGTTGTGAATGCCATTCTGCAGCTGTATGCTATTCAGGCCCCCCCAGCCAGTACAGAGTGATTTACGGGATATTTGCTGGCTAATGTTTGTATCTAGCCCATGAAACCAGCCCCTTGTCTCCATGGCAACAACCAGTCTGAATCATCATGGCCGCCTGGTGTGATGACATCACAGGTAGACAAAGGATGCTACGGGTCGAACCCATGAGCATTAACACACACTTATGAGAGGGGGGAGATAAATATAAAGAACATTCAATAGCAGAATTAATGACCGCTAGTTAAAGAACAGACATAATGTTTCAGAGAGCTTTTCAGTTTTACCCACTCTTGATAAATATTTCTCCAGTCTTGAAGTGATTGTCACTGCAATTCCCAGCATCGTCAGACCGAAAAAGCATAGCAGGGGTTTCTGGGAACTGTAGTACATTGGTAAGCTATTGTTGCAGTCTGGCAGGGGTGGGGATCATATTGAGTATCCCTAACCATTTAGATACTTTTCAAACAATAATTAGGATAAATAGAAAATTATACAAATTGTAATTTTCAAATGCCAATTCCTATAAAAAAAAGATAATTCCCTAGTATATATACAATTTACTTAAGTAGTTCCATGCTTTTGCCTTTGCAGTAATGTTTCACAATTAACTTTAATTCCGAGTACTGCATCACCGGCTCAGCTAGTGTTCCCTTGGGGGGCAAAGTAATTTCGATGTTCAAGCTGCATAATGCTTCCCACCCTGGTCGGATGTAGCGTGCAGCTTACAGCTAATACTACAACCTGCTGGTCCTTTAGATTGGGTACAGTTGCATCATTGCCACTTCAAAACCAAACTCATATGAGAGGTATAGAGCAGCTGATGCAAAATGTATATGTATTCTGCAGGACAGTCCAGAATCCAGTGCAGCCTTTGTGCAAGATTTATAATTAGTAATGCAGAATTTGGATACAATAGGTTTTAAAGGGGTCTGTTAGCAATCCTAGCACTAACATCACCTTTGAGCAAAGGCATTGAAATATTCAGATCTGATTTTTGACCAGCTGAGCGAACAAACAAAAAAACAGCCATCTGCTCTGTCAAGCATTCCTCTATCTGACAGCTCAGCCCGTCGGGGAGGGTTGTGAGTCAATGAGGCATTACCAAACCAGTCACCCAGCGGGCAACAGAAATCAGCCCAATTTAATAGAAACATGGTTAACACTCTTGTTACCATCTCTCCTACTGCCGACATCGCTTAAAGCTTACTACAACCCCATGTTATTGATCTCCTCAAAGCAATCATGAGATAGCAAAAATAATATACAGCGCAGACCTGCCTATTCAGCTAATATCCTGTGGCTTTACAGCATTAACCAATGATGGAGTCAGGCCAGAATGCAACTGTTTCGCTGAATTATTTAACTTAAATTTTTTAGCTCATGTATAATGTACTATCAATTAAAAAAAAAAAGGGGAATAAATTCTAGGCAAGGAAGTAAGTGACATTTAAAGTGGACATTCACCATAGAATTAACTTTTATTATGTTGACGACAGATTGCAATTTGTGCTCTTCTTTCATTTTTACTTATACAGGTATGGGACCTGTTATGCAGAATATGAATGAATATGTACATATGTTTAAGGCTATTTCCCTTTTATGTTTTTAGCCTAATTTGTATCTCCCGGGTTAACATATATCTTGGCATAACATCAGCCCATGACAAAAGCCAGAAAATTCATATTTTCATGCTGTATTATTCATACTTCCAGTCTCAGAGATACTCTAATGCAGCAACCCCTTGATAACTACATGTTGACAATGCTGATTTACTTCCGGGCTATGTTCCCAAGAAAAATTCCAAGATAGTGATCTAAGAGTCTGACAATTATACTTGTGTTAGTGATGGTTGCTTTTATTCTTCTTCTTACAGATTTCCTTTCCAAGGCCTGGGCTAAAGAAATGCACAGAGCAGACTGTAGCTGTAAGTACTGACA
This sequence comes from Xenopus borealis, assembly GCA_024363595.1. NCBI lineage: Eukaryota > Metazoa > Chordata > Amphibia > Anura > Pipidae > Xenopus > Xenopus borealis. Next base: position 2,083,028 of record CM044445.1, read on the forward strand.
TTTAGGAGATATTTCCTTATTACACAGATATATGCCATAGAACCTTTCACTGTTATTTTCAATTAATGAGCAGAGATGAAGTGTAGAATGACTCAGCACGGCATATTGACATTTCCTAAAGTCATTGCACAGGCATTCAGTGAGGGCAGTGCTTTTATGTGAACATTGATTTTCAGATGTGCATTGTGCAGAAGCAGGCTGGAAGCCTTCTGGACTTGGGAAGAAATAAATATTAATGGCCCGTTTGTTTAATACCCAGTAGCTGTCCCACTTCACTCGGATGGTCAAGCTGAGTTGGCTGAATTACTAATCCCCTCTGTCAGGACCTCAGAGTGTGCAGAATATCTTTATGACGTCAAATAATCAAATAACTATTAAACACTATACAATGATCTCAGCAAGTGTAGTGAATAAGTAGTTGACTGTGCCCAAAAAGCTATAATTTAAGGTAATTTTTGCTGCCGGGCTGGTGTTCAAATGACCTGTGTGAACTTAGCATTCAGTGTCCCTCATAATAAGCAGGGTTATTGTACTGATGCCTAGCAGATTATGCCACCACTGGGGTCCTCTTATAAATATAGGCTTTAGCCGTGAAGGCGTGAAGTTAGTTAAAATAAAATTCTATTTTTATATTCCTCTTTCTCTGCAGACCGAGTACTTTCCCCCTGTGTTTGTAAATGAACTTGCGTCCAGACAATGTAAACAATAGCACCTCTAGTGGCCATAAAATGATAAAGTGTGTGAAGAATGCCTAGATGCATCTCTTAACCAGTTATATAATTTAAAATGGAAACTATACCCCCCTTTTTGACATGAGCTCATTCATTTAAGTAAAAAAAGATGCATAAATGCATAAACTTTCAGAAATGAATAGACGATTCCGCAGATTGAAAGGAAACCATTTGACTCATACAAAGCATTTCTCAACTTCTTTTAGGCTCAAAGTGCCATGCAACCACCCTCCCTCACTTTGTTCCATTGTGAAGTTCTGGATACTGGGACTTGAAATGTCTCTTCTTTCCAAATTGGCTGGTGCAGTCTGCAGAGTGCAACCCAGGTTAGTGATTAGAATCATTGGGGGGGGGGGTAAAAAACTGGGCTAATCAATCTTCCTGCATTCTAACTGTCATTATCCATGTAGGTTATCTCTGATCAGTAAAGAGACACAGCAAGTTTTGTTTATGAATAGTTGTACTGTATATCTGAGTATTCTAACAGGCTCTAGCAAATCTGCATGGTTGGCACAGATTTTCTCAGATAGATTGGCAATTTACGACCATATTGCCCCAATGCCTGGCCATTTATGCACATCAAAGCCTGGGGCAATTTGGAGAAACCATCCTGCAAGCCTGTCTATGATTGTCAGTCTGTTCCAACTGATAATTTCATCTGGCCCTTCTCAATTGGTGGATGGTGCAGCTGCAGCTCACCCCCCCCCATTCCTGTCATAGACTGTAGCCTAAACAAAAGGAACAATGCTCTGTGGCTCTGTGGGTCTTAATTTTCTTAATTAAATGATTATTATTAGTATATATACTGGTCTCTTGCTTTGTTCTATCAGCTTCTATGAAAATCTTCTTGCTTAGCTTGTATTTTCATCCATGCCTTTATCTTCATTTGTTATCAGTAGATCTGACCTAAGCCTTTCTTTCAATGTGCTCAAATAGGGTTATAATGCAGGGAAATGAGCATTCCGGGGGTCTGATTTAACACAACCAAAATCAAAATTGTTTTCCAAAGGAATCTGAATCAATTCTGGGAATCTGGAGTCGGAGTGCCAAAAATGTTCCAACTCCTAATAATGTTAAATGCAAGCATTGAAAATAATCCAATCAGATTTAAAAGCTGCTACGAATAAGGATATGGCAGAAGTAATTATGTTTCTAAGAACAATACTTATTAACATATGAAAGTGTTTTATGGCAGAGACAGATAAGAATATTCAGGGAGATTTAGTCGCCTGACGACAAATCGCCTCTTCTTCGGCCGACTAATCTTCCCGACCTGCCTCCCTGCCGGCTAGACTCTAAATTGCCGGTGGCATGGCACTCAGAGTGCTTTGTTTTCCAAAGTTGCCTCAAGAGAAAACTTCGGGCGACTTCGGAAAATGAAGTCTCCGAGTGCCATCCCGCCGGCGATTTAGATTATAGCCTGTGGGGAGGCAATTCGGGGAGATTAGTCTCCCGAAGAAGAGGCAAGGTCTAGCAGGAGCTGACATCGCTCTACCCAAAAGAAATGGCTTGTATGAGTAGAAGCACTAGAAATGGGAGACTTGTAAATAAGTTTATTGTCAAGGATTTATAGTGGCTATATGACGTAACTGGGCTGTTTCCCTGCAGGCTAAGGCGTATGCACAAATTTAAACAAAACAGCAAACTCAGGTTTAATTGCATCATTTCATCTTTTGGTGAGACAATGCATGTGTAAGTAGGCTTACTGCTATCTGACACCTGCTTGTCCCAATCACAGCCACACTGGGTTGGTTATTCCAGAGCAGAGGATCAAGAAAAACAAGGGATTAGTAAATTCAATAGAACACCACCGATACAACACCCGTGTGTGAAAATGCTCATTGACTGATACACTCTGTGCCCAGGTCATGTATATGTACACTGTGTGGATTGTGGTTAGCAAGCTTGAGGTATAGCACTATGTGCCAATAGTGACGTGCAGGCCGGCCTGAAACCTGTGGGTTCTGGCCAGCAACTGCAAAAAATCTTCAGGTCCTTTCCACTCTCCCTGCCCGTGAACTCACACTTCCAGACCCTCAATTTATATATTATTAGATTTATATATTTATTCGATTTATAGGCTGGGCAGATGCAGTTTTATAAATAGAGACGATGGAGCGGGCCGAGTTAGGGTTGGGGTTGGGAGGAAAACTTGACCCACACATCACTAACTCATGTGCCCCCTTGATTTACTAACACAAGGAACCCCCAGCAGATTATTCACTTATGCAGCTTTAATTCAACTAGTAAAATAATTGGTTAGTACAGTAGTTCCTTTTACTTTTGCAACCATGAAACTAGTGCCTCATCGCATACACTTGTGTCAACAGTCTCTCCCTTCTGTTGAGTCACCCATAGACTGCAAGCTGGCACTCGCCAAGTATCCGAACAGAACAACCAATAGTTTTTATGCATTAAATGTTTTATAAGCACTCTGCAGTATTGGTTTACTCCTGCGCATTCCAGAAGAATGATGAATTCTGATTAGGATGCGATGATTTCTGTAATTTCCAAGTAGTGAGTGATAGGCTAGATAGAAATTCAGCACAATGAATTGCTGTATTACAGATTAACTCTCACAGCGATTATCATCAGCACGCCCCACAACAGCTTCTTTACCCACATGATATTATTCTAAAAAGTTTAGTTTTTAAGCAGCAAGGATGTAACATTCCACCCTGGGGACTTGTACACCCGAACCATCCTTATCCTAATGAGATTTACTCTGGATAAACCTCAGCTCCTACTTGCCAAGAGATCTCACTCAGCACTTCCCTCCTGGTAAAAATAGTCTCCCACTCTGTACAAACAATGGACCATGTCCAACCTGCCGTTGCACTGTAGGGCTTAGCTGGGCATAGGCAACCTCTGAATCATCCACATATGTAATCTTCTATTCCATTTATAGGCATTTTATAAAATTAGAACATTCAACTAAAAAAATTCAGCTGAACTACATGCATCATTGTATATGAAGAAACATTTTGCATCCACCTTGGAGATGTAAAGGATCACAGATAACTATTGCAGAGTACTTTTAAATATACCCAGGATTCCCTGACTTCTATAACCCATCCTGCAGCCTTGTACCTTTATATGGTCACAGAACAACCCCTCAGTGACTTCTAATATCCTTATCATTTACAGTAGGGGGTACATTATCCCTTATAAAACATGAGTGATACTCAGAGTTCCCCCCTGTATAACTCAGCCTGCAGCCTTGTGCCTTTATATGGTCACACCCCTCAGTGACTTCTAATATCCTTATCATTTACAGTAGGGGGTACATTATCCCTTATAATACATGAGTGATACTCAGTGTTCCACGTATAAGCAAATTAATATATGTATATTTTTTTTCTTCGATGTCAACAATGCTAAAATAGCTTAACAAAACAAGTTATTTAGCACAAAGCTACCCAAATTGATGTTTTTTTATTGTATGTGTAGTGTGTATGTTCACATTGAAGTGAAATGTCTGGTGGTAGGAATTAAAAGGGGTGAAGCTAGTTATAATACTGCATGTGTTGTAGAGTTTTAAAGTTGACCACCATTTATAGGATGTGCTTAATTCTGAAGTTATTCTAATTGACATGCTGCTGGCAGCCAGTCCCTTGAATATCCAGAAGAACCTCTGTTTAATAATGATACAGTGAGGTCAGGTCCGGACTGAGAATTAAAATAGGCCCTGGCATTTAAGGTACACAGAGGCCCGAACAGCCCCCACCATCCCACTAAATAGTGACTTTGCTATGGGACCTTATAGCAGCCCCTCTGGCATTTGCCAGAACCCACAGATTGCCAGTCAGGGCCTGAGTGAGACCAATGTGAAAACTACATTCCAGTTTGAAGTCCATGGTCATGACACACCCAGCCACCCCTTCAATCTGTCCCAAAGTCAGAACCACCATCAGGAATCATGGGGTCCAATACTATTAATTTGTTAGGGCTTTCACCCCCTCAACAGGCTCCATATTATTAATCCATTGGTTACCTGAGCCCCTGGGAACAGGATCCTGCCAAAAAGTATAATGGACCTCCTATAGGAAATAAAATGCTTTACATATGGCCATGCCCTTCATTCACCCTCTGATGCACTTTTTAGTCCAAACAAAGGGAGCTGGGGATCAGTGAAGATGCAACAAAAAACCCACAGGCTGAAATCAGTGGAGTTACGTGTGTCCATGGCCTTAGCAAATACACAGATGAAGGAGAGGACTTTTGTTAATGAAAGGGTTAAGCCCATTCCTTCATGCCAAAGGACAGCCTTTCACCATCATTTGTTTAAATAGTGGCAGCCATTTACACAGCACTTTATCTTCGATTTATTTATGTTTTTTACGTGGTTACTAGTGGTTTCCACTTTCTCCTCGGAAGTTCTGCGAATGGACATTTGCCCTGGAATTCAGTAAGTGAAGCCAAGAGGCTCACGATACACAGATTTGAGATTTGTCCCTGATCTGTTACAGGCTGTTTCCAAACAACAACCAATATCCCTGCTATCAAGGGAAAAGCAGCCACAAGGGGGGGGGAGAAGGCTTTTCAGAAACTTCCGTAGCTTGGCTTGGTCTGTGAAAAATTGAAAATGACCAAACAAGGGCAAACCCTGAACAAAACAATTCAATGCTAGTTTATGCGTGGAGGCCCCACTGCAATCTGTATGTACAGTGATAGCCCGGGAGTCTAGTGTTGTTATAACAGACTGTACAATACCTTAAGTCTAATATAAAATCATGTAAACATTAAATAATAGGCTGGTGTTGCTTCCAACAAGGATTAATTATATCTTAGTTGGGATCAAGAAAAAGTATTTGCATTATTTCTTTTAATGGAGTCTATGGGAGACAGGCATTCCATAATTAGGAGCTTTCTGGATAACCGGTTTCCCATCAATCAGTACAATTACATGTGCTGTTAACACAGTATTCTCCTATCATACTGTACTATGTATATGCAACAGGAAGAAAAAAAGAAAAACAAAGATAGCCACCTTTGCATAAAGAGTTTTTATTCCATGTAATACACATAAGGATGAACATTTGGACTAGAGATACCAAGGTCGGTGCAGTAGCAGAATTTAAAAAGCTTCTTTCTGAGGAAGAATTCGGAACTTGTACATTTGTAGTTAAGGAGAGCGGCAGCAACACGCCTCAATCTCACACTCACCTCCCATGATACAGAACCTTTCCTGAATATATCCCAGAAAAAGAATTTGCATTAAAACTAAAAAAATATTAAGAGTCTGCTCCTCTGCTGTCTTTGGCAGGAGCGCAGCCAACTAAAATACAGTCTCACTATTCATAGCTTGGATTAAAACGGTATAAAATCGGTACAATAAATAAACTGATTCAGGTTTAGTTTTGTCAAGTGAATCATAGGTGGATGCCCTTGGATAATCTGGAGGCTTGCTCAGAACTCTCAGCCAACATGCTGGGGGATTTAAGTACCACATTCAAAACATGGTTTTGGTGGTGGTGTCCATGGCGGTTTAAGAAAACATAAAAGTATCAACACACAGCTAACAACCCTAAATACGTTTCAGTAGGGGCTACCTTGCCATCGAACTTAAAGAAAGGGAAATTCACAAAAAAGCAACTAAAGTTTACAATAGCATCCAAAATCGGGTTTACTTTTCCACCATTTGCTTTTAAACAGTTATGCAGTTTTATCCCAAGCTATCCTTTATTTCCTCTGGGTCTCAAAAGTTGACTTAAGTTTAAGGCCCTCCGAAACAAGGGCGCTCAGCAAGTTTTGGTTCCCCCCCCTTCAGTTTGAGTTGCCCAAAAGTCCAAGAGGCTATAAAGCTGTTGATTTCCTTGGGGGGAAAAAAAAAGAGAGAGAGAAGTGTCCTACGTGCGGTTTAAGGTTTGGAAAATCCTAGAAATTTGAAGCATTACTGGGCCTGTTTCTGGGTCATTCATCCACTGAGTGCTGTTTAATGGGTTTTCAAGCATATCTTCAAAAGCTGCCAAAGGAATGCAGAAATGTCAGTGTTATTCTAGGAATAAAAGATACATTAGATATATATATATATATCTGCCTAACCTATTCTATTCTCTGCCCTAGTGCCTCTGATTCTGGAAACCGAAGCGGCTGATAAACAAAGCCTGGAAAATACAAGGCTTTCAAGACTCCTCTTCCAGTTACAGAACGGTTTTAAAAGGTTGGTGCACCTCGACGTTAGCATGTTATAGAATGTCCTATTTCTAGCAACTTTGCAGCTGGTCATTTTATTTAATAGGTTTTGAATTATTGCTTGTTTTATCCTACTGCAATTGCCTCAGTATTATGTAGACATTGATACTCTTAACAGTTAAATTAAAGGTGACTAATGCCTTTAACAAACATATACAGCTTACAACATAGACTTATTAAGCAGACTTTTACATTTGGGTTTACATCCCCTTTAAGTACACTGCTGCTAGGCTTATACACCTCAGCAACCGCTCCTCCTCTGCCATACCATTCTGCCAATCCCTGCACTGGCTTCCACTCCCCTTCAGAATTAAATTCAAATTACTGACCCTGACATTCAAAGCACTTCATAACTCTGCCCCTCCCTACATCTCTGAACTAATCTCCATTTACTCACCCAACCGCCTACTACGCGCCTCTACTGACCTGCTACTCAACTCTTCTCTCATTACCTCCTCACATGCTCGCATTCAAGACTTTGCAAGAGCTGCACCCCTCCTCTGGAATTCTCTCCCACGGTCTGTCCGACTTTCTCCCAATCTTTCAGCTTTCAAGAAATCTCTAAAAACCCACTTTTTTAGAGAAGCCTACCCTCACTGTTAACCACTCAATGCAATACCGCTTACATTACTACATCTCTCACCCACTTTACTCTGATCTTGCCCTCTCCCACACCTTGTGTATGATTCCCTTCCCGTTAGCTTTTTCTGTACAGGGCCTTCCTCACCTCCTGTACCAGTATTTATTGTGATGCATGCACAGTAACTCCATATTTATTGTGATGTATGTAACTCTTTATGTTCTATATATGTAATTCATGTGATTTGGTTGTATAATCACATTCACTTTACAGCGCTACGCAACAAGTTGGCGCTATAGAAATACATGTTAATAATAATAATAATAATAATAATAAGTGCTCCAAATACATGTTGCAGGTGGGAAGAGCAGGAACACCACCAGGAAATAGTTCATGCATAAATGCAATTTATTATCCTTACAGAGTGCGACACCTTCTGGTCAGAGGTAAAATAACAGCTAAATACATTTAGCCAGGCACTGCCTTCTCATCACTTTACATTGGAGTGGTCTTTCAACAGAACATTTTAACAGGCAGCCACAAAGAAAGGCAAGACATGGTATACAGTGTCTCTATTTTTGACTTGGCAGATGTAATGCTAAGGATTAGGGCAGCCAAAACTTGGCAGGGTCAGTGGCTTTTATGTGCTAGGGAGCAGGCCGTGGCCTACAGTCACATCCCTTGCAACTGTATATAGCAGCGGATTAACTAGACACCAGATATCTGCTTCATAAGACCATTTAAGAGCACACTGAACTAAATATCCATCAGCAGAACATTTAAGCGCAATCATTAAACCTGCCTGCAAGAGTCACAAATGCTGTTATTTTTGGTACACTTCTATTGGCCTCCAGTTAAAAAAAAAATTGTTAGCTCACAGAAATCTTAGTTAACCATCTACTGCCTGATGCCCTATGTAGCATTATTTACTTACATTTTATAGGCTCATATCTTAATGGCTGAGAAAGCATAACATGTCTTAAAAGAATACTGGTTCTCATCAATCTTGCCATTCTTTGCGATTTTTGCATTCTGCCATTAATGGGTCCCACTGTTTGGGCTATATCCTCACCTGTAGTGAGCCCCACTGTATCAAGGGCCCCACATCAATTTATTATATTATTAGTTACCCTAAATATTCTACTTGTTCAGGTTGCCTCTATCACACTGTTGGGCTCACTAACTCTACCAGCCAAGACTGTTCAGCATTAACATGACTGACTACAGCAACAAAGCCTTGGGTCACTGACCCACAAGAAACCAGATAGCACATAAAGTTTGACTTTACTTCACAGAAAAGCTAATAAAAAGCTGATTTTTAGTCGCGTTCCCCATTAAGGACACACTTGGTGCAGCAGGGCTCCAGAAGCAACAATTTATTTTTATCCAGCATGAAACATGAACTCTGATTTAGAAGCTCACTTGCATCATCAAGTGGCCTGATCCTTTTATGAGGTACAGTATGAAATGATCTCCTGACACCGATTCAAACATCTACACAGGGAGGGCCTGGCACACCCACTACTCAGTATTACTTTGTACTCGGGTCCCAGTTATGACCTTACACAGCTGATAAAAACAAGGAGGCAGGCAATTCACAAAGTGGGAGAAACAGGTAATAATAAACAAGCAATGAGTGTACAAAGCAGTACTTACCTAACAGTGTTTTAGGATTAGTTAGGCCTAGCTGTACTACAGGGTTATCCAGAATAGCTTGAAATAACGGGCTAGTTGTGTCAATCCCGTTGTCCAAGTCCTCTGGTGATGGCTTTCGGTCACCCAACAGCCACTCACACTGCAGAAACAAATTTCTTGTTAGACATGTATCAGACACCCCCATACCAATGCTGATTTACAAAAGCTGATATATTGCTCTGTATGTAAAATACAGCACAAGTTAGGCTGTCAACTATGCTGGCATCAGGTTGGTATCAATCACTATAGCCTGTTTAAAGACAGCAGCCCTGTAGCTTTAAGTAGGTAAGATCAAATACATGTATGTAACCCAGTAAGCACAGCTCTTAGTGTGTGTATGCAGTTGGGTACCAGTGGGTTAATTTCATTAAATGAATCTGCAGCAGCAGCACATGAGATCATTGCCAATTCAGTTGAACACACAGGAGTCTCAGGGCTGTGTCAGACTCTGCACCTTACAAGGTGCCCTCCTAGGTAAACTGCAGATAATCCAACTGATACTCTCCAGCAGTCTGTACTTTATATGAGCTTGTAACAAATACATGTAATGACTCCCCATACGCACACTGCTAGACTGATCTGGAAAACAGAAATGTAACTACAGCGCCCTTCTTAAAATGAAGCAATAATCCCACCCTCCCTCCCAGATAAAGGAGGAAATGCACATTCAACAAACATTCCTTCCGATCTTCACTTTTTCTCATTGTGCATTACGCAAAAGGTTTTATAGCCAAGCAAAAATCTTTTAACATACAGCAGCATCTTGTTGATTGTTGTTCACTCGCAGGGCATCAATGACTTCTTTTTCGTCAAAACCCATCTCCATTAATGCAATGACGGCCTGCAAAGAGTAGACAGAAACATAAGTGCAATGTTTGTTTTCAAAGAACAAAGCTCATGATACAAAAAAAAGTATTACTGGGGAAATATTTTTTGTCTACTCTACTGTTTAGAGTACAGCAGTAAAGAGTGACTGAAGTTTATCAGAGCACAAGTCACATGGCTAGGGGCAGCTGGGAAACTGACAATATGTCTAATGCCATGTTAGATTTCAAAATCAAATATAAAAAAATCAGTTTGCTCTTTTGAAAACTGTCTTTCAGTGCAGAAGTCTGCTGGAGCAGCACTATTAAAGGGGTTGTTCACCTTCAAACAACTAGTTGGTTTCAGATAAATCACCAGAAATAATGACCGCCCCAACTGTTCTAAACTGATACATTTAATAGATACATTTCTTATCTTTGTCCCTGCTGA
>CM044445.1:2136952-2177605 GCA_024363595.1 Xenopus borealis
GCAGAGCTTAATATAATCGCTGATTGCACTCTTCCTCGCTGCCATGTTGCAACTTTGCAAAGACATGATCTGCATGAAAGAGACATCAGGAGGAGCCTTACCGGCAACATCATCACAAATGCCAGCACCTGAGGAATGCAACTCGGCATCTTGACAAGCCAGAGTGATGTGGGACTGATGAAGTTCAAATGGAACTCTTTGGAACTCTCTTTTGGAGAATGAGCAGCATTCAATGGAAAGACACCTTACAATTGCTAAACATGTGGGTAATTCCATGATTCTTTGAGAATGGGTAGCAGTCAGTGGCATTGAGAACATTGTACGTTGTTTATAGGGAAGGACGTGTCCACTTAATATCAGAAAATTCTGTCCAGTGTAATGTGAAAAGGGAATCTGGTTCCCACAGCAAGACAATGATCCTAAACATACCTCAAAAGTTCCCAGGAGCTACTGGAAGATATTGGACTTTTGACTGGCTTTCCCAACCGATATCTGTTTGAAAAACCCATCAGATCAGCTTGCTATTGTCCACCTCAAGGAGGACTTATCAGTGAAAGATTTGCTTGTTTGGTGACCTTGCCAAACAAGAGGGCCTTTTAATGTATGGCCAGCTTAAAACATGGCTGAAAATCCGTGGGTAGATGTTAAATATGTACGGTACTGGTCCAGGGAAATTTAGGAAATACTGTAGAAGGGATCTGCAAGTCTATAGAAATCCCTGCAGCAAGATTTGGAAGACTATTGGTATAAAAAGCCAATTGCAAGCTGTAATTAGTACAATTTAGTACATTACATAATGATCCATCAAAGCCATTTGTGAAACCATGGAAAGGTAGTGAGTATTCTAGAACACTGGTAAGTGTCTTTGTACCTGCTGGGTGCAAGTCTGGTGCCAGTCTTTCCCTTAATTCATTCTCATTACATGATGACGATGCTTTTCAGAAATATTGATCCTAAATAATTCATGGCAAGAGATGTCAAAATAATTTTGAACCGCACACACTCAATTTATGCAGTAGGGGAGTTTTACCCCATTTATTGCTTCACCAAAGGTATTTAAAGAGATGCTGACACCAGAAAATTACCTTTTTTTAATATCTATCATACTATTGTCTTTGCATACTATTTATACATTTTGCCATAAAAGTATTTGTCAGATGCTTTTATATTACCTTTCTTACCCCCCGTGTTCCTCTATAAGGGGGCTGCCATATTAGTGCAACAGGAGTCCGTTAGCACTGGAAACTCTGACGCGTTGAGAAGGGTTAGGAACTTCAAATAACAATTAGTTATAAAAGCAGAACTATGAAAAAACAGTCAACATGACCTGTAGGTAACTTTTATTGTAGATTAAAATTTTGAAAAGCACATTTTTAGTATCACTTTAATATGTTTCTGGGTGGGGGGGTAAGCAATAAAAGGGGTAAAACTCCACAACTGTATAAATTGAGTGTGTACAGATCCATATACTAACAGAGACCTTGAATAACAGGTGTTCAGTGAGTCTATTACCCAACTAATTTTGAAATAATGAGAAAGGATTGTTCTTAACTCTTAAGTTTTTTCCTTCTTCTTTTTCAGGAGATGCACACAGAGAGAGAGAGAGAGAGAGAGAGAAGGAGAGAGAGATCAGTTTCAGGCAGTTACGGGTGAGCATGTCCTTTAAACAAACTCATTTATCACTTAGAGGACAGGGGTGGTGGTTTGCTGTAATGCAGACATCACCGAGCCCAAATACCAGAGATGTAGGAAACCGAACAGCCCTGAAATGCTTCAGTAAAAGAAAGAAAATATCAGGCTAACCCTGTCTTGCCTGCATTGCAATATATATATATATATATATATATATATATTGTACTTTTGGCTCTTGTTCCAACAATCATTAGGGGCCCAACATTGTTTCATGTAAATGCTATGTTACCATATTTCATATGTGTTTATAGTGGCCGGACAATCCCGACTGATATCCATGTACTGTGGATGCTGGTGGGGTACCGAAGTTACACTGGGGTACAGGCTGATGGGAATGATACAGAATCTCTGGAATATGTCAGCACTATATAAATAATAATAAAAACCTGCAGCAATGCCCATTCTTTGCGTTAGTGATGCCCTCTGCTTTTTTTTTTTTTACAACAGCCGCTCTCTGTAATGTACGTTGATGTATGACACAGAGAACAACAAGTCAGTACAGACAGCTACTGAAAAGGAACAGCGAGGCCATTTGCAGTTTCTGCTGATCCAATTACTTATACGTTCAAGGAGCCAAACAAAAAGGTTCCAAAACGCAAAGGCCAGTAACTCCAGAATTGATGCCGACAGGCCGTGCATGCTGAAAGCAGCTAACATTTCATGATTTAACTGCATTGCTTAAGGAAAAAAAAAATCCAGCTTTTTCGCCCCCCCCGGAAACAAAAGAAGAAGTGAGAAATGGAAAAGAGCCACTTTCAGACTGGTTCTAGCAACAAATCTAATGCAGAAAAATAAATGTACAGTCCCCATAATAGCCTTACATTATAATGAAACATAATATCGCTATTAAGGAGCTTGTTTTCATTCGCTGCGTTATGGAGCAATCTCTCTGCCTTCCTTAAATAAGCCATTTATTTCCCGGCCGCACTCTACACATCATAATCCCCCCTCGACGCTTACAACAAAAGCACTAATTTTGGAAATGGTGTTTATAAGTAATCATGTTGAAATAGTACGGCACTTCGGCACCGTTTGCACGGAATAAAAAAACACTGAGTCGGCAAGAATACTCTCGGCTTAAAGGAAGATTCTGCTTATTATAACAACTCATTTGGTATAAATCAGGCCCGGAACAGCGGCGATGGCGTATGAGTTGACATTTCGCATTCAGAGCTTGCTTTTCAATAAGTTGAAACTAAATGAGACCCAAAATGGTCTCTTTAATGCGGAGAGAGGAGAAGCTCGGCACTTTTATGGGCAGTCAGAATAAGGAAAGGAATAAGAAATGCAGAATATTCGCACAAAAACAAATGATTATGACTTCCTCTCAGCCCAGCAGCCCCCATAAATAGAACAGCTTTATACGAAAGGGAGAATAATGAGCAGATGCATTAGTCAGGAGCTTTGATGTATTAAAACATTTGAGAAACTTAAAGTGATATGTATGCTATATGTTCCTGTGAATGTCTTATCGCCTACAAAGTACACATGCTTTCTTTCATAGTCAGCCCTTTTCCCAGCATGAAACACAAGTAACCAACATGGTATGAGTACCAGAATACAATTATATAAAATGTAATAAAGGCTCATTTAGATAAGCATGATTGTTGCCATTATCATCAGTAAGATAAGACTGCACCCACTGAACTCTATTGAAGTTGTTTATGAAAATGTGACAACATAAAATCCTATTAAAGATGTTCAGGCACCCTTAATCTGCTCCACTGGTAAGGTCACCATACCAATAGTGGTGCTGCAATGGAATGCTATATATAACAAATTTGATTCTGCCCTCCTGGTTTCCAAAAAAAAAACCAACACACAGGTTAATTGCCTCCTGACTGTGAGGGAGATTGTAAGATCCACACAACAATAATATGTATGGGCCATGTTGGTGGAAATAGGATTATAGGTTTTTATTTGTGTCTATACCTGGGAATACAAAGATTCATCAAATGATTTATTTCTGGGTTTTGGCAGTGAAGTATTCTTGGCATGCACACCTAAAGCTTTCCACATACTGTCTACCAACTCATTGTCTCTTCACAGCCTGCATATAGGTTACACATGATGTCTTCTTCAATTCATATCTGATTGGGAAGGCTGGAATATTGCCTTGCAAATAGGGTAAACATGATGGCCTCCTCAATCCTTATCTGATTGGGAAAGTAGGCATATTACCTTGCATATAGAGTAAACATGATGGCCTCCTCAATCCTTATCTGATTGGGAAAGTTGGAGTATTACCTTGCATATAGAGTAAACATGATGGCCTCCTCAATCCTTATCTGATTGGGAAAGTTGGAGTATTACCTTGCATATAGAGTAAACATGATGGTCTCCTCCATCCATGTCTGATTTGGAAGGTTGGAATATGCTTCTGGACAAGCACAACATCGATCAATTAATGCAGACCTCTCCCATATACTCCTGTCTATGGCATGGAGATAAAACATCAACTTAACTTCATTAGGCTTACCACTTGGGTGTTCAAATCAGGAAAAGATCTTCTCATTGGTCAGCCTCAGCAGAAGTTGGTCTACTCTTACCATGTCAGACAAGGATAGGTCTTCCCTTTACTCAAGAGCATCAGATGGAATGCCCACAGCCTTTTAAACCAGCAGTAGTGATCTAAAGATGCTAATACACAGGTATATATTGGAACAACTCAGAGTATTCTTGGGCTGGCAAGCCTGTTCCATTCTCACCTCCATAATCAACAGAACAAATACCTCTTTCAGGGGCATTATAGCTTCTTTTTCAAAATTAGGTAAGTGACTAGGACCTGTGATGAATATACTTTTTTCCTACTAAGAAATATTTTGTTTAATCAAGAAATATTATTGTGCCAACGAAATACACATCCCTGCCAGATTTCAGCCAGGATGCTGAATCTGTTCCCATATAAAAAATTTCATCCTTGTGGTGGGTGGTCGGTATGTCTGATTTTGCATTCTACCATCAGCTCGGTACCCCGTTTAACTTTAATGCGGAAATTCCCAGTGATTCATAGAAAGTCAAGTGAGCCGCTAGAAGGGAACTTTGCTAACTGTAGCCAGCTTGGCTTCCACAATGTCATTACCGCACACATCTTTATTGCTTTCATGTTGCGATTGGGCACAATAAAAGAATTTGCCAGCTAGAGATCAAGCGTTGATGCTGGCCCTTCTGCTAGCGAGCTGATTTAGATTGTGCTTCACGTACAGCAACTTTCAAGTTACATTGTCTTACTGTGTTAAATTTAGAGAAATGGCTTTACAGGACTTTGTATTCTAAGATTTGATGCACAATTATAAATATTTTTATTTTGTTACAGGTATTTGTAGAAGTCCTGCCCATCAGGGAAAGTCAGGTTGTTACTTACCAGATCTATTCTGCTGTGTCACAGAAAAAAGGTGAGTCACTTGTATAAACATTGCTGACCTATAAACATCTCTGGCCTGCGGTAAAGAGTACATGACTAACTTAGGTTTTACCATGACTCCTTGTGTATTTACCAGTTGTATATTAACCCTGGTAGAGTAATCACAGTTAGTTTCAGCTGCTTGCTGGGAGTTACTGCATAGCGTTTTGTATTGTTGTGCACATCCTCCCCCCGCAAGGAGATAACATCTTTCAAGCAACATAAACATCACACGGATACTGAACTTTAAGTTGATTCTAAACAGAACAAGGTACTTTGGCACTTTATCTCATACAGATCGAAGCGTATCTTTATTTAAATACATTAACCTATAAATCCATCCCCATGGCTAGTTAAGATAAAATAGGGGGCTGTATATAGTCATTTCATATCATCTGGGTGACTGGGTCTTCTCATGTCCAAATCTAGTCGACACTGGCCTTCAAGACTATAGAGGACACCTTCTCATCTGGTTACATCCAATACAAAAGTCCTTTGGTTGAGATTTTTTTTCTGTAAATATTTATTCCAGGGTAAAGTTGCTTTACTTGAAGAGTATTCAGACCTTTGACCATTTCATCTTTGTTCCCTGATTTCAAAGCACTAATGCTTTCCTGAATGTGATATTGTATTAAGTTAGAAAAAAAAAAATATATATATATATATATTTTCCCCCCTATTTTAACATTGGGATCAACTATCATTTTTACCAGCCAGGGTGGTAAAATAACGGCCAAGTGGCAACCCTACCCTCATTTAAACAATGCTTCTGCTGCAAATGTAGGAACACTAGTGGGTGCATATTTGCAACGTATCTATATTTCATACATCAAATGTAAGAAAAATTGTATATTCAAATTGATTTTGAACAAAGAATTTTGACATTGAGTTGTTCTGTCTTTTAAAGCAAGATGATTTTGAGTGTTTGAATTTGGTTCAACTGGATTCCAAATGATTTAGTGCACCCCTACATTTATACTGTTGCTGTGACTTTGTCTTACCTTCTGATTTCAGCAGTTTCTTGACCAAAACTTTTTCTGCATTCCATGGGCTTTTTTCAGTGCACGAGTGCATTAAATTACATTTAGATGTGGGTTAAAAAATCTTTACAACAAGCTGTTTTGATCTAAAATGCCCTATATTGTTTGCATCTGCCTGTGATTGATTTTGTTTATGGCTGCGCGAAACGCGCTGGCAATTTAAAAAGCAATGTAGTTATAATGTGAATCATATAGATTAAAGTAAAAATAATGTGAACAAAGAGACGTATAATAAAATGCCAACGTGGATAATTAAACTCTCGACAAAAAAAAAAAGGCGCAGAATTGCATACTTTAGGTTTACGTTCTTATTTTGTAAATGTGAAGTTTATAAAGCATCTTACAATTAAAGATAACATAGTTCAATGGAGATGTTTATTTCCCCCCCACCCATGATAGCAGCATTTTTTTTTTTAGTTCATTAACTGATATATTAGGACAGCCATGACTATACTATACACAGTAACAGCACATGAATCCCATTGGATACTGCACAAAACGTGGTTGAAAATAACTCAGCAGTCGGACTGTGAAGTCTGTTTGACAACACAGAAAGGTAAGGAAAACAAGCGGCATGAAATACAGTGTTATTTCATAGGGAAACAAGCGCTTTCAAACAATCCCATATTTTGTCTTGGATTTCTAAACATTCTGTTCGGAGGATTAATGCTCTATTTGAGTCTAATGCCAACCGAGTGTTCAAGTAAAAAGTTGTTTATAACTTCACAACGTTTCATCAAGTAAAAATAGCATCAAGAGATTTGGCTTTTTTTTTTTTTTTAATACTCATGTACCACCATGTGTACGAATAAGTGGAAGGCTGTTATCGGGGTACTTGCAACTGACTAAAGCTGGGCATATACATACTAATAAATTCTTAGAAATTGAAGTTTGTACAATTTTTGACAGATGGTTTGGGCAGATAATTCCAAACAATATCCTTATACTATGGATATCGGCTTGTTTGTTAGGTTTGAAAATCAGGGTCAGCCAGGCTTAATAGAGCGTTTAAATCAGTAGGTGTGTTTTGGAACAGACATGTATTGCTTTTGTTTTTTCAATTATGCTTTTTTTGGTCTTCAAAATGAATGTCCACAACATCTTCCCTGTGTATGGACAGCTTAAGTCCAGGCATTGCAATTCCAAGTTACATTTTGTAAAGGACAACAAAGCCTACCCAGTCTTTTTACTGGACCACTGAGAGTGGAGGTCAGTTTGATAAACAGGCACAGATCCAGTCTTTCTACAGTCGATTGGATCACCACGCAGACCGTGACCAGCTTGTTCATTAAGGCCACAGACAGATACCAGCCAGAGTGGTGGGCCATTTTGGCACGTATATGTTGTGTGGACAGATTAACAAGAGGGCTTATCAAGATATGAGCTAAGGTAGATCTCTCACTATTAATCTGCCAGTTGGAGGACTTTTTCTATGATTGTTCAAATGTCACTTGACTGTTAAAGGAAGAGGCACTGATAGAATCTATGCGTCGCCAGTCGCCAGAATCTCAGCTGACATCTTCAAGCTAATTGTAAACTGGGGATACATGTGAAGATCTGCATGAATGACCAGGTTGCCAAATTAATCCTAACCCAATAATGATTGCAAAGTTGGCCCTTTGATCTTCAAAAGCAATTCAAGCCTGCTCTTTCTTACATTAAAACATAAACACTCAGTTCATAATTGAATGTAATACTAAATATGTATAAAACACTGTAATGTTACCAGACACATAAAAATGACATTCTTAACGTTTAAACTGAGGTAGAAGAGTTGGGTAACTAACCTCATCGTTAAACTAGCTTCAGGGTCAATTGAAGAAAGCACTACCATCTCAGGTGACCAAGAACCTGCTCTCAAGACAATTTCCCTGGGAGATAATGTGTCTGCTGTATAGATTATGGATGACCACAGACAACACAGGTCAATGTAGTAGGATAAATTCACAGCCAAAGAGCAATATGAAATGACAGGAACTTTACAGGTGCTTCACAGTTTCATCACATTGTCCTCTTCTCTGTAGCTAGTGAAACTGAGATATCATCAAATAACTCCTGAAAACACTATTCTCACTGGCCATGTAACTGATCTGGATCCCGTTAATATTCTGCCACCGTGTTGCATGACTCGAGTATTGCTTGTGCACACAGTCAATTGCACCCAAAGAAGAAGTCTAGAGGTACTGCTTCTGTACAGAGCCTTTATAAAGAGCCTGTCCTATTTGCGTTCTGTTCAGAAGGCCTGGTGCCACCTTTACAGCTGGGCATTATCTAAGGCACATTAGCTGGGAATCTGCATTGACATTAAAGGCCTTTGATGCTATGGTGGTTACCATGCATGGGTTTGAGGACTTTTTTAAACCCTGGATCCAAAACCAATATTTGAACAAATCTATAAATAACTATATTCAGCCTCAACATATTTTGTATGATTTTTTTATGCCAAAGTATCCCCAACCACTTACTTCTTGGTTTGCAACTCTTATAGTACCTAAAGAATAAATAATTATTAGTTTTTATGCCTGTTTTCTGTTTTAGGCTGGGGAATTGAACTGTTCATGAGGGACAAGGTTCAAAGCGTAAACAAAAGCTAGCTTTATGCTAATTATATCTGCCCTGTACAGATTCGCCAATGTTTAGCCATATTGTGTCCAAAGCTGAACTCAGCGTTTGTGTTATAACTTCTCTATGCATTTTATATGGGAGAATCAATGATACATTGACTATCAACCTTGTCGGTGATTAGCAGGGGAATATGACTCTATGTGCTGTGAGCTTTCGGTACCACTAAATCTACAACCCCTCGGTAAAAACATAAAACCTAAAAAGCACAAACCTACGCTCTAACTCGGAGTTGTATTTTGTACCTGTATATGAATGTAAAACTGTATCAAGTCATATTTACATTTGGTTATTTAATTCTAACACTAAAATGTCCCTTAGCCATTAATATGCGGAGGTTCTCCAATGGGATATGGCTGCTCTTGGGGCATAGACCTTATCTAGGATTAATATCTAATGAGTAGCCTGGTCAGTAACACTCTAAGCCGGTCTATTACCTACACAATGTGCAGACAGGGCACTGTGGATAATCACTTAATGCATTTGCCCAATTTATACTGATTTAGGGTCACTTTGCTTCAGTTTGTGGTCTGTAGCTTCAGGAGGTACCCCTACAAAGCTTCTGTATGTTGTGGAGACAACAGAAATCTGTTACAATGCTTTGTAAATATGATTTTAGAAACCAAGTTTATCATCCTTCTGGCTTTACAGATAGTGGCCTGAAGTCTGACTTACCATTATACCTGGTGGTGTATGTTAGTAACAAGTTTCCATGCTTCTTATAGGGGCATGTTGTGAGGTCCCTTTGTCCTCTAGGGAAGTCATTTTTTTAAGGCCTTCCACATTCTAGGAATTGAACTGGTTGTAACATAATGCAGCCGCATTGTTGGTAACTTCTGAAATAACGCCAGTTAACAGAGTCTGCCCTGATTTGATTTCTGAGACATCAAGGCCCAAATTTTGGCACATGTCTCTTTGAGGAGCATGAAACAAAGAGCACCTTGTTCTCTTTCACGATGATGCAAAATACATTTTAGGCCTGAAATCAATAATTTATAAATACTTTTTTTCCCCTTAGTTTGCAAAACTTTAATTTTCTATCATGGCGGGAGGGGGGGGGAGTTGGAAACGACGAGAGACAATGGAGAGAAACTTGAGGTCATGGTGCCCTTTTAATAATGCAGCATAACTTGAAAACAATCAGTACAGTGTAAATACATGTGAGGCGTACAAACTACAGAGAAAGGAGAGTGTTTCAGATTCATTGTAAGTCAACCTTGTTCAACAGTAAGATCCCAATGCTCTGCTTGTAAAGTTTTAAAGAGGGAAAAATAAAATGAAAAAAGTGCATCATCCATCATGCAGATACTTTATTTTACTAACAGTCAAGCATAAGAGAAAAGGGGGGAAAAAAGAAGGTACAATCCAATTCGTACAATAGGACTCGCTACTAGACTCCCCAGTTTTGGATTTTTGATGAACTCTTGTAAACGGAAGGGATGTTAGTCACTTTTTTTATTTTGTAAATCCCTTTGTTAACAGGAAGATTAATTTGTCGGCTGCTCCCAGATACAGAGAGACTCAACAATTGTCCTTGGAATACTATAAACCTCTAAGGCACTCCAGAAAGCACCATCCAATTCAAAGCCTGCTCAACTGCGCTGTGCGTTCAGTACTTTCATTCCTGCTTGTGTCAGAGAGGCCACCACCCAATGCATTCCACCCAGTTTGTGACTCCACCAGGATTCCTCTACTTCTCTTCCATCCCGTTGTCCTTAAAAATACAAATAATCCACACAGCCCTATCAAACATCATTAATAGCCCCCACACGCCAAAAAACATTAGTGCAAATACCTCGCTCTTGTCCATCCGACAACAGCAAGCCCATTACCATTCACATTTTGTAATGATTTGTTTTCTTACACCTCCTGCTTTCCTAAACCAAAAATATATACACAGGAAGAAATGCACTAAATAAAAAAAATATATTCTGGTTTTGTCTTTTTCATCCCCCCCCCCTCCCCATTGTGCAAGGTGCCTGTCATTTTGTCTATGTTCCCTAACATGCAGTCTATACAAAGCATTAATTATATTTTACATAGGCCTACAGTTTTACTGCAAATCAGGGGAATTTCAAGAAACACATACAAGTTAGAATGATTTTTTTCCCCTTACATTCAAAGCCATCTTCTGAAAATCCCACTTCACAGATTAGGACTGGTTTATAAAAAAAAAAGTCTACATCTGCCCCAATACAGCAGAATAGATAAGTGCTTTTTCAGTGTTTAGAAACTGCAGATTAATACCGTTTTGGCTTTTTTTTATCTTCAAATACAATATAAATACCTGCACTGCAGGTAACAACCTTGAGATACTATCTGCAAGGCTAGTACCTCATGTTCCCAAATTAACATCTACTCAATTGTGCCTTTTGCTAAATATGCTTTTTCTGTTATGAAAACCTTGATATATTCATTTTCTAAACCTTTCCTTGAAAGAACCGATAATTGCATCTTTAGCAAAAGGCAAAGAGTCCGCCTATTGTTAGCTAGACCCACTGCTTTTCAGGTTTCTAAAGCGTTTGTTGCTTACTAAATACTTGCCAGCGTTCATATATTGGGTAGCTTTTTGGTCCTTCTACTTTGTGCATAATCCTAAAAAGATAATAGGACAAGTATTGGATAAAAGAGGTTGACCTCTTAGATACTTTACAACATAAGTCACCTGACCTTAGAAAACTCGACCATCGTTGGACACCATTGGCACTATACAACTCTTGGCAAAAGAAGTTTATTGGGCCAAAAAAGTGCAAGACTTGGCTGATATTGCTGAAAGTAAAGGGACGAGAAGTTTAGATCTACTAAATGTATTGTGTACCAAAAATCTTATTTTAAGTAGTGTATTAACTGTGACATACAAGCCTAGTTTACTGTAAATGAATGAGGGTCTTATCTATCTAGGCTGATGGACAAACTGAAATAAAGCCTAATAACTAGTAATAATATCTGGGAAATTAGAGTATTTTATATACCATTTGCCTTATGGGCTTGGTTAAAATAATGGTTTTGACAGTATTTATAATTTGGTCGCTAATTAAAGACTTTTTGTCAATATAATATCACCACTAAACTTTTCTTCCCTACTCTGCAAGAATGTTCTAACTGACAACAATTGCAGATACCCCAAATAACTTGCTACCAGTTTCTTGTACAGTGTTTTGTCAAATGCAAACTAGGGATGCACCGAATCCAGGATTTGGTTCGGTGTTTGGCCAGGATTTGGCCTTTTTCAGCAGGATTCAGATTCAACCGAATCCTCGTGCCTAGCCTAACCAAATCCGAATCCTTAAAATGATGTGACTTTTTGTCACAAAACAAGGAAGTAAATACATTTCTAAGCCCTTTGTTTCCCCTTCTTGGCTCTGATTTACATATGTAAATTCAGATTCAGTATTCAGCCAGATCTTTCATGAAGGATTCAGAGGATTCGGTGCATACCTAAAGAAAACCTCAAAGCCAGTAATGCTCCTCTAAGGGCCCACTGTAATAAATATAATGTGATTTCATCAGTATCTCCTTCTCCACCATTTCTGTACCTAGACTGAAGTCTACATCTGCTTGTATGGGTCCCTGCCCCATTTGCCTTCACCATGGTGCATGAGTATCATGAGCATCATCAGACTTGCACACACATCATTCATGCCAGAATGATGACGTGTGGGTCAAGGGCACTGGCTTAATAGGGGGGCACGTAAAGTATGAAGGTTTTTTTTTTGCATTTTAATAGTTATGTAAGGGTGTAAATGTCAAATGCCAACTGCAGAAAAAAATTGATTGCAATAAAATTGCATTGTTCCAGTGCAGTTTGAATGGTTTATACATATTTGATTTTAAATGCACCTCCCGTTGACCAATTGATAAATCTCAATGTGAAATAGTTGAATTAAAAAAGTGTAAAGGTTGTGTTTTTTTCCCAGATAGCAGAAAAAAACTTGGAATATCAACAAATTTGACCCTAACTATAAGTATGCTTTAATTCTCCTACTTCACCCTATCACAAAATCAAATGTATCCAAAAATATGGTGAAAATAAAAGTGAAAACCTATATCCCCAGGACACGAGAGCTTGCTAGACTAAAAGGTATATATAACTAATAAGTGGAAGTACAATCAAAGGGTATCAAAGGGAATTCAGACCTCCCCACTCATCTCACCACTTTTTTCTGCTAAACCCTACCCTGTTTATGACTTCGAATGTCCCCAAAAAGTAAAAAGAACCTCTATTTTGTATCCATTGCTTGTTAGTGCAATTGGGATGCTAGTTTAAATTTTAAACTAGAAAAAGAATGTACAATTTAAAGGATGCTTTAAAAAATGCAAAACAAAAATACCTAAAAGGCTTGCTTCCTCCCAAAGGAAAAACATTTAGCCAAAAGGGTGTACTCTGGATCTTTTAACTGGAGGACTGTTCTAGAATTATCCATCAGTTGGGTTTTCAAACCCATTACCCCAATTTTATGCTGTGCTGTAATTTCTCCAAATTGTTATTCAAGGCTTATCCAGAAGATTTGTGTCTACTCTTTAATTGTCAAAGGCCCAAAATGGAATTCTTAGAGCATCATTAATAGTCCAGTAACTCATGGGAAATTGAAAAGCTCTGATCAGTTGCTCAGCTGGGGCAAACCGTATGTCAACGCTACCACAATTTAATATCATCGTTATGAAAATGGAACAGGAAGATAGGGTCAGTACTTGCCATCTGACAAGACAGTTGGAAGAAAAAGAAAAAGCTCTTGGCACATACATCACAAGGAAAATACTCAGTTCATTCACTCCCCCTCCAAATTATCTACCATGACTACACCATCATGGCCTTTATTTAGTAGTCTTTCTGTGCAAATCAGTGGGGGACTACATTTCACTAGTACGGCAGGGCCAATATTTTCTGCCCCTAAAGACCTAAAGAATCTTCAAATATACCATCAGCTCCTTCAAGCCTAATGTCTAAAATGGTTATAAGGTGCACATATACCCGAGGCTTTAGGGATCCGTTTACTAAAGTGATATTCAAAAACGTTGACACCAAAAAATTTACAGGGGGTAATATTTGAATGGTGACATTAGTATATAGTAGTCAAATGTTATTTACCAGCTTTTGTATATTTCTCCCTCACTGCAAAACACAGTATTTACCCAACTAAAATTCATAGTTCCAACCTGGCCGTACACTGGTTGATCTGCTCATTTAAATGGGTTGGCAAACAAGTGTATCTTAGCTGCTCAAGTATTGGGCCACATATGGAGTGGGGGCCTGTGCAGACCTGCTGGACATCTTGCTACCCTCCCCAAAAGAATTTGCAAACTTTCCCAATCAGATATTAACTGGGAAGCTTATTATAAAAAAAATGCAATGAGCAGATCTTGCCATCATGCCAAATCATCAGATCACATTGATGGTAAATGCTGGACATTGGAGAGAGGGCCACATCAACAAACCAATGAGGTTCTCATGCCAATGAGGCAGCTTTTATTGGCCTGTGTATGTCTGAATGAAACTCAATTAAGGGCTTGGGCAGAAGAGGGTATACCTATGTGTTTTCCCCCTACACACCCTTATGAATACACTGCTGCCGAACACAGGTAGCACTGTATACCCTGGGCTAATTCTATTTTTTATCACTAAGGCCTCATAAATCAAAAGGGAACCCAGTGCTGTAGATTCTACATTAAATAAGGATTAAATCAGTGTTATAGTGAGGTTTCTCTCTATGTCACATATTCCCAGGCTGTTACCTACTTTATAGGAATAAAAAGATCTTGCTTTTTCTTGGGCTGACAGCTACATTAAGGATTATTATTTACATGACAGTCCATATTAATGGGGATTACTGCTCCAGTTTCGCCTGTGACATTAGACAAAACCCCTTAAAACAGAAAATTTCCAAAAAAAAATGTGTGAAGAAAAACCTCACAAATTCCGCACAAAAGAACAAACTCGCCAAAATAGCTACTTATTCGTATTCCACATTACGCAAAAGAGTGAAACAAAGTGTTTTACAGGAGAGGCATGAAATTTCACACTTTAGTAAACGGACCTCACCAGCATATATTTAAATATATATGTCCTCTCAAATGCCTTGCACACTCTCCCCAGGCAGGAAGGGGGTTTATTCAGTGATCAGTCCTCCTTTTCATGAGCGACCTAATGAATAACAGCGAATTTCTGAAACGTGCTGGTAAAAAATAAAATGAACGTAAAAGAGCGGCAATTTTATACAGTAAATTTTGTTATATTAAAAAGGAGCCCATTATTATTATTTCTTTGTTTCCTACATTGGTCGCGTCCGACCAAATCATTTACATTATACTGAATGCTATTATTTCTCTCATAAAGTAGTATTTCTTTGTTTTTTTTTCTATTTTGTTTTAAATACAAGCAGAATAAAAATCACATTGTTTTCAGGCAACAGTAGCAGTTCTGAAGGTAAGTGGCCAATCACATTTTTTTGTTTTGTATTAGTAACGCATGCGAAGCAGTTGTAGAACTACATATCCCTTTAAGAGGTTCTTTCCAGGAATCTCTTTATAAAGTTCCACTGTAAGCAGCATCCTGTCTTCGCACTGGGGTCTCTGGTCTGCTAGTGGAGCCAGTGTCTTCTTCGAAGGGTGGTGCAGGGCTTCCCTGGGCATCAGACACCAATGGATCTGTGCCACCTACCTCTTGGATGACTGATCCTGTTGCGCCTTCTGCCTCTTCGCTCTGTTCAAATGGAGGGTTGGACCCATTTGTGAGGTCAATGTTTGAAGTGTTAGTTCTCACAGACATGATGGTGTTAGAATCACTCCTTCTCTCTGCATAGATTCTCTGCTCGAAAGCTTGGGCTGGACTCGGCTGGAAATCGGACTCCAATGGGACGCTAGGTGCTGTGGCACCCATCACAGAGCGGTACATCTCCACACCGTCTGGCAACATAGATTTGATCTTGGGAAGCCAGCGTTTGCGCACCCTACGTGCGTTGGTGCACATGTCTGCGGCAATGACATTCATCTCACTCTCCTTAAAATTTGGAGCAAAATTCTGGCAATACACTGGATAAAAAGAAAGCACATGATAGAGGGACACAGATTAATCTCAGATTGGCATTACATTGAAAAGTTTGTACATGGAAAATGGCACCAATTTTGTTTTACTGAACTGATCCAATCCAAATGGTTAAGCTGGGTAGGTAGCTGGACAAGACTGATTTGGTCCACCATTTGAGAAACCATACTAAACAGGTAAGAATGTTCCCACCTATGTCAACAATCAGATCACAATGGGCAGAGGCCATGCAGAGCAATGGAAGAACATTCTTGACTGATGGAATTTTTATTTTGCCAGACCAAAATTATATCTCAATGAACCTGAATCCGAAGGGCAAATTGGCCCTGCAAGTCAGTTGGTAGGTTGGTTGAGAGAGGAGGAAGTGACAGCTGTCCATGGGAAGTCACATTTCACCAGTTTAACTGTATAAGGTTGCTATGGGTTACTAGACTTCCTAACAATAGAAAGCAATGCTCCTAGGCAGTTTATATGTAACCTGTGGCTGCACAGCTATAAATGAGCTACAACTGGAGAAAGTAGTGTCCATTCTGACTATTCAAGAAGCAGAGAAAGCAAAAGCCTTTTACAAAGTAACAAACAGGGTTCCTTACATTTCACAGCATTGAGGACTCTACTGTCCAGGGGCTTCCGGCTGGGATCACTCGTTGATGATCGAATCCCTGTACCGCAACTGTTTGCAAGGGTGTTCCTGTGAGAGGCAAAACCAACCAATGTAAGCAATATATACAGTATGTACTGAACTCTATCAGTATGGATATACCTTCATGGCACCTCCCAACCATATGTATAAATGCAAATATACAAAGAAGGAATGTTCTGGGCACACAATAAGCTATACCCTCATACTGTACTGTCTAAGGGAATCAATATGAGACCTCCCATATGTATAAATACAAACATACAGGGAAGGAAGGTTCTGGGCACACAATAAGCTGTACCCTCATACTGTAATGTCTAAAGGAAACAATATGGCAACAGGATATCTAAAACATAAGAACGAAAGTTTTCTGATAGAACATACCGATCAAAGAATGTAGCGAGTAGCCTCCGGAGAAGAACCTTGTGTTTGACCCCAGCACAAAGGTGACAATTCATCAGCTGGCCGCGGGTGATATAAACCCCAGAACCTAGTGTTTGACAGAGAGACATCAGCCAAGGGATTACATGGTTCTAAGCACACAGTATGGAAGATGCCGGGCATTAGAAATGGTCAGGGTGTTAGCCTTCATAAAAGGCAGCAGCCTATTGCAGAGGTTATACTCAATTCCAGTGCGAACGGAAGGATGGAAATGTTAATTTCGTAGTCCATTAAGAAAAAAAGGGCACATTTTGCCGCTATCTAATGTTTCTGAAAGAGGCAGACATTAGACCGTTTACAAATCTCGGCCACCAGTAAATCGATTGAATGAAAAAAGAAGCATTAGGGCCTATGGTGGAAGCTCTCTCACTAACTCCCCCCCCCCCCACTTCCAACTCTCTCTTTTCTTTACCTTGAATGAACTCCCACACACACAGACCAGCAACTCGCAGATCTGCCGGTATTGATTCTAATTATATTCTGCTGACTGCAGAGGAGCGGAACTCCGTCCCCTCCAGTGAAGTCAATATGCACATTGTGAGACAGGGAGTTTTACTGCATTAGAACACAGGAATGCCAGCTACCTCCTCAACCTGAATCAGAGAAATGGCGTCTCTGCAGAGCAAGGGACTAGGGAATGTGGGTGCTAGAGAGTGTTGAGGGTGCTATCTTCCACTATAAAAGCCTAAAGATAAAATACGTTTGGCTATTAAAATTACATTTGCAGAGTTGGAGGAGAAATGTATGGCGTCTGGCTGTACACCCAGCAAGGGAGACTTATAGCAGCTCATTAACCCCAATCAGGAGTGACTAGCTAAAGACTCATGCAGATTGGTCACAAAACCATCGCATAGGTCATTAGAATTGGTTGCACCACCATCAGCAGTGACTAGCTGAAAACTGAAAGCTGAAAAGCTCAAGACAACTGGTTGTACCACCATCAGGAGCTATTAGCTGAAGGCTCACTGCCATTGGCTCTGCCATCAAGTGTGATAAAGGACTACAGCAGTTGGCTGCACTACTATTATGATTGACTAGCTAATGCAGGAGTCCCCCAACCTTTTTGTAAAAAGAGTTAGGGAGCAACACAAGCATGCAAATTTTTCCTGGAACATGCCAGATAAGGACTTTGGCTATTTTGTAGTCCATATATGGACAGACAGCCTACAGGAGGCTGTAAATCTGTTTTTTATGCAACCAAAACTTGCCTCCAAGCCACGAATTGAAAAATAAGAACCTACTTTGAGGACACTGGGAGCAGCATGCAAGGGGTTGGGGACCACTGAGCTAAAAGATTGTGGTGGCTGGTTGACCCATCAGGGGTGACTAGCTGAAGTATCACAACAATTGGTGGCGCCACTATCAGAAGTGACTAGCACAATGCTAATGATAGTTGGTTGCACCAGCACCTAAAGGGGCTAGGTGAAGGCTCCCTGCCCACTGAAGGATCACAGCAGTTGGTTGCACCACCGTTGTGTAAGGATCGTAACAGTTGGTTTCACCACTAGCATCAGGAGTGACTAGCTGAAGGATCCCAACAATCAGTGGCACCACCATAAAGGTTAATAGAATTGGTTCCACCGCCATCAGCAGTGACTAGCTGAAGGCTCTCTGCTATTGGCCGTGTTTTAATCATGGGTGACTGAAGCACTAATGAGTGCAGCTAAGGGATTGCAGAGTTCAAACAGTTAGATGTAGATGGAAACCAGATCCTTCTGTGGACAGAGATTTTGCGACACCCTTTAAAGAGTTAAAAATAAATCCTGGGAAAATAAAATATGCAGAATTTTCCCAAGCAACAGAGAGAGAGAGAGAGAGGCAGAAAGCCTGTAACACCTGCCAATGGTGATATTAATGCAAGCAGAAGAAATAAACTCTGCTCCACATGTATTATGAGCCCGCGATATTAATCTGCCTCCGCAGATTGAAAAATGCAAATCGGCCCCATCCACAGGTGTGCGCATAGACGATTTACAGTTGTTCCTTACTGTGAAAATAACCTGTGTCACATTTAATAGCTGCACATAAAATGTAAACTGTAACAAAATGAATATTCCAGCGGCATAACGAGTGTTGGTATTCTGTATGCTAACAACCATTTACAGTGCCCGAGTCATTGTGCTCTGCAAGTAAATTGATTTTGTTGGAAACATACACATTGCTTTGACTGTCGGAGATATTTAGCAAATGTGACAGTTTGGGAGAAGCTATTAAATATGGATAAACTCTGACTCCGACGGCAGCCATTCCGACATTCACTTTTCAGCCCCCTAATAATACAAAAAAATTTAGCCTCCGTTGCAGTTTAGAACAGAGCAATGTTCTCACGTGGAAGATTTATGGTTTGTGGGGAGTTTTATGGAGCTGGAGTAGCAGAAGTATAATCTGTATGCTGATGTAGTTCCCTGCCTCTTTCTGCTATATGGATATGGAGTCTCACTAAAGAGGATGTAGAGCAGGATTGTGTAAAACACATTAAAAAACATTCACTTGTGTAATTTCCAAGAGCTAGGGATTCAGTTGCAGCCTTTAGTCTGGCCACAATAGCAGAAGAGTTTAAAATAATGCGTTTCAAGCCCCCCAGAATGAAGTTGTGCAGCTTATTTTGTTTAGTGGGAAGTAGCTTTGATGTCAATGTGAAGTGATCCCCACCAAATAGTTCAAATATAACATAAGTTATAGTTAAATATCTGGTGGGTCACTATAAGCCAATCACATCTCTAACACCAGCTGTATGTTCTTAAGGGCAGAACTACATGGACAATTGCAGTCCGTTTTCTGTGCATCCGACGCTGGGAGTTAAAACCCATGTGACAAAATCAAGGCAACTAATAGTAAGTCAGATGGTTTCGCTGGGTTGATCCGACGCGACTATAGGATGAAGATGCAGCTTGCAGCATTTTCATACGACAGTCATGTCGCATCGGATGAACCCTGCGACATTCTATTAGTTGCCTTGATTTTGTCGGATGCACAGAAAATGGACTGCAATCAAGTGTAGTTCTGCCTTTACTTTCAGTACACATCAGCCTCAAATTATACAATTTTGCTTCCCACCAAATACAAGTTCCACAACTCCCAGTTCACACCATTTCCAGTTTCGAACCAGCCACACAGCTAACACACATTCAATTATGACAAGCCACAAGTTCTGAGTTTTGTTCTCACCAGCTACAAGTTCCACACTTTCTGTTCTCACCAGCTACATGTTCCACCACTCTTAAGTTCTGCACTCTGTGCTCACCAGGCACAAGTTTCACACTTAAAGTTCTCACCAGCCACAAGTTCTGCCAGTCTTACTTCTCACCACTCACCTGTTCCACCACTCAGATCTCAACACTTCCAGTTCTAACCAACCACAAGTTCCGTCAGTCTCAGTTCTCACCAGCTACAAGGTATGCCAATCTCAGTTTTCACCACTCACAAGTTCTACCATTCTTAGATCTCAACACTTCCAGTTCTGTCTAACCAACTACAAGTGTCTTCAATCTCAGTTCTCACCAGCTGCAAGTTCTGTCATTCTCCGTTCTCATCAGCCACACATTTCATAATTCCAGTTCTCACCATCCATATTCTTGCCAGCCACAAGCTCTGCCAATCACATTTTTTACCAGCCACAAGTTCGGCCAATCACAGTTCTCACCAGCCACAAGTTCCAGCTTTTCCCCGGGATCTCCTTCTGAATACAGTTTTGGGTGACAGCGGTAACCGATCTGGCTTATCAGGCTGGCAGGAAGAGCAACCAAATCCCGACGGATCAGGACACAGGAACGGTTTTCCAATACAGGCATGTGATCTGTTTTCTCCTGTCCTGGTGTAGGGATGACAGATAAAAAAAGCATAAAACACATCAAAATGCAGTTATCATTTTTGTTTTCAAAAGCTGAAATTCTCTGAGACTAATTTACTATTACAGGCTGCAACTCCAAGTTACACAAATGTGTGCAGATTAAAATACTATGCACAGTGGTGTAAAATAAAAGGATAACCCATACAGCACAATGCATCAGCCATCATATCTATTATAACACAAATTCTATAGCCAAGTTTTGTCTCCTTGCTTCAAAGACATTACTGGAGGTAGCAATTGCTGGACACTATAAACTGCCTGGACATACTCAATCCACCTAAAGTCTTTGTTAAACAGACAGTTCTAATTTATTGCCCCCACCTTCTCCCTGTAGCTGTAACAAGCTACTCCCTGTTCTGTCCTCTCTGGCAGAATATCTATGTACCTTGCACGCTTAACGTTTACACATACCATGCACACATAAACCACCCAAGAATAAGCATTGTTGATAGCAACATATAACAAAAGATGAAAAGATCACCCAGCGATATAGCTCCTCTCATACTACTGGGCTCTGCATCAACAGACATTAATAACTGCAGACTGAATTGTCACAAAGCAGTTCTGTCCTTTATAGAGTTTGTGGAACAGGACTGACGAGAGACAGTGGTCACGTAGTCTGAAGAACTCGAGATTGCTCTGTTTCTTTTCATTCTAAGTATCAGGGCTTACAGCATTAATTACTGGGGACTCTGCACTGAGATAGTGCTAGAACCATAGCCAAATCTCCTAGTGATACACAAGTTTCATCTCTAGACTAGATGTCATTGGACATCAACAAAACACCTGAATGGTTCTCAAATCTTTCCTGTTCAAGCACCTACCTCTTGGGGGTCATCCTTTGGTCAGGGCACCCCATACGTACAAAGCACTTTATATCATCCAACATAGCTCTAAATAATTTCCTGGGCAAAAAAATAAGCATTAACTCCCCAGCTGCATTTAAAACTGTACTTCTAGCAGTATTTAGCAGAGCAGTTATACATTAGGGGCCATTTACAAAGTGGGAGGTATGGTGCAAAGTCAAGGAATGGCCACAATCTGCCACCCTTTGCACCCTAACTTCAGATGCTCAAATGAAGGAGTGCCAGTGGAATCAAGTGGCAACAGCACCCTATGACAGGTAGTAAGGACATGGTTGTCCTCCAGCTGCCAACATTGTGCTCTAAGCAGAACACAACCAGACTCCAGACAGAAGTACTAAGGGGCATGCTCTTGTGTACCCTTACTGCTCATTAACATCTGCTGGGGATCTTTCCCCTATTGTCACCAGATCTTGTTTTAAAAGATCTTCAAGCTGTTCTCCCTCAACTGTTCTAAGCCACCTTGGAGGGCATCTTAAAATTTCCTCCCTGTGCCTGCCATGTGCTATGCCCCTCAATGTCACAAGTGCTCAGTTCCCCATCTGGGAATTTCAAGCCCACCCGGCAGGCTGAACGGCTGGGCAGCATCTAAAACTTTATGGTGGTACAATTTATGGCCAGCATGCATGGACATCTCTCCGACTGATCAGTCCACAGGCCAAACAGGTGGAGGCGTTACAAGGGGCCACACACGGTCACCATCCTATTGTCAGAGCTAGCAGTAGGATGTTCAGAAGAGCTTTGGTTCCTTTTCATTTCTTCATCTGCTGATGCGCCATGCACTGATCAATATGGTGCTCTGGCAGATGACGTTCAAATCTACCTGACCACCAAACTTAGAATTTATTTAATCCCAAAAATAGTTATATTATTCCCCTGACTTTGTCATTAAATTTTAGGCTTGGTCACCAGATCGAAGAATAAAATAACGACCCTCCATTTATCTTGGAGGATACAAAATATTTTTTCAGTAAAGAGAACAGACTGGCTGTAAGAAACTTCCCATAAACGAGCCAGCGTCATGCTGCCTGATAGGAATTGTATTGTGTCAGTATGTATATATATTGTATGATTGCTGAGACATAGGAGGATTAGATTCTGCATTATTTTAAGGATATGTGACAACACCAGCACATATTTTGTTTAGATCACCAGATGTTTCTCAAAAGATTACGAGTGTTTTTTGGGCTGGATTAAAATATAATCCCAGTGCCTTCAGAAAGGTTCAGATGTTCCACTAAAGCCCAACAGAATTCTGGTTTATTCCTGCTTAGGTGGAAAGGAGTTAATCGTGAACGGGAAGACAGCACCCATTTTACATGATGTTCTCACAAAGGCCAGCTCCTCCCTAGATTCTCATTGCTATAAATTCCAAGGGAATAGAACTTCTTATTACTGCCTTGGAAGCAGCCGTATCTGTCCTTTTTTAGACCTGGGCCTGTCACAAGTTGCCGGGTTTATAAATACTCGTATTTCAGCAGCTTGTGGAAAAGTGAAACATCTGCCAGTGTACATGTGTGATTA
Organism: Xenopus borealis; assembly: GCA_024363595.1. Lineage (NCBI taxonomy): Eukaryota > Metazoa > Chordata > Amphibia > Anura > Pipidae > Xenopus > Xenopus borealis. Next base: position 2,160,070 of record CM044445.1, read on the forward strand.
AACATTGTCTTTAGACTTTACCCATTCACAACCAGTGTGGCCCACAGTGCATGTCAGGGTCACAGGAGGATAAGGTGCTGGAGCTTCTTAACCCACTTGTTTCTGTGCATAGTCCTACAGTTAACTGCATCCCTCCCATAGTTACACAAAATTCTCTCTTTCTCTGGTTTAATAATGTACCATGCTGTCTTCCCATTATATAATTATACAAACTCCTAGGCAATTTATGGAAAATATGTAATTATTAATATCATTCATGTCTACAGTAAATGTTACTGCCGAATGTATATTTTTGCTGAACTCTAGGGTGGTAATTGATGGGGGCTCAGATTTAAGGTGAGATCTGGGGTGAGTTCTTATTTATGCCCTTGATACCGCTGGAAATATATCAGGGTGACTGTTACCCCAATGTTTCTATATATCTGTACCTTTTTTATGAGCAAAGGGGGCCCAGCCTGAATGCCAGTTAGGGGAACATTTGGGACGAGTGCTTATTTGTGCCCTTGGCACCCCTGAAACTATAGCAGGGCGACTGTTACCCCATTGTTTTTTATATCTGTAACTTTGTTATGAGCTAAGGATGACCCTAAAAATTCAAAGGTCATTTCCATTAGAAGGCAGTTAACCATATGTTTTGGACTGTGGTCAGAGACTGCCATGGTCAGAGGTAACCCACTCAGTCATTGGAAGAACATAGAAATGGTACACAAATAGGGTAGAGGAAGGACACAGGACAGAAAAGCGGAACACAAACTGGCAATTTAATTACATATGGCAAGAGTGTCCAAACCACTGATGGGTTAACCCTCTATTGAACAAGCACCATCCCTGTCCCACAGATGCTGTATTAGGAGAAATCAAAATAATGATAGTTGGCATACATTTTGCAGAGAATCTAAATTTGTGCATGGATTAAAGTAGGAGCCACACGTTTCAGGGGCAGAGTTTTCTTTTCAGCCATTCCGGTACATCAAGTATTCTGTGCCCGAGGCACAGGGAAATTAAGGAAAAAACTGACATTGGAATGAAACCCAGGATTCCCTGAACTAGAGCTTGCTGACTTACTGACTGGTGCCATATGCAGTATATGAATGACACTAAGAGCAAGTATTATAGAGACTGGGGGACTGGTGGTATAGGAATAAACAATCAGAGTTTTTTTCAGCAACTTCTGAATGGTCTCCATTTGTCCATGGTTGGAATAGAAACTGAAAACACAGGGACAGAAGGAAGATTGCAGTAGGAGACAGAAAGCTGCAGAAGGACACCATTGGAGACACAAGAGACAGAAGGATGACTAATGAGAAAATTGGCATAAAACAGAAAAATGAGGAAGGAGGGCACAGGAAACAAAGTGGTTGAGGTAAAGGCAACTGGTGCAACATGAGGCAGAAATCTGAGGGAGGAGACAACTGGGGTACAGGAGATGGAAAGATGTTTAATAAGGGCACAAGCATACTGGAGAAGAAAAGATGAGGAAGGAGACAACTGAGGATACCAGAGAGAGAAATGTGCGGAAGGGAACAGCAAGGAGAATAGGAGATGGAAAGATCAGAAAGAAGACAGCTGGGGGTACAGGAGATATAAAGAACAAGGAGGAGACAAATGAGGATTCTGGAGAGGTAAAGATGAGGAAGGAGCAGTACAGGAAATGAAAAGATGAAGAAGACAACTGGGGGTACAAAAGATGGAAAGATGTGGAAGGAGACAATAGAGGAAACTGGAGAGGAAAAAATGAGGAAGGAGACAACTGAGGATACCAGAGAGGGAAAGGCGAGGAAGAGAGAGATAAAGGAACAGGAGATGGAAAGATCAAAAAGAAGACAACTGGAGGTACAGAAGATGGATGAAGGAAGAGACACTTGAGGATTCTGGAGTGGGAAAGATGAGGAAGGAAACAACTAGGAGTACATGAGATAAAAAGACGAAGGATACAGCTGGGGGTAAAAGAGATGGAAAGATGAGGGAAAAGACTAAAAGTTTCAGCAGGAGGTTACATTAATTGGTTTATACAGGTATCCAAGACCCAGTGATCACATAAAAACTGCTCAGTGCCCAAGATAAAACATGAGAAATAGTACATAAATAATTTCACGGCATTCACACAAACATTACAACACTACACTACTAAAAAGGGACTCATATACTTGACAGGCACGTATGGTCAATACCAGAGACTGAAATAAAGGGACTTAGGGCCAGCCAGCCCTTCCCCTGACACGTCTGTAAAAACACATGACATCCCTCACCGATTCTGTTCGATGCTGAACTGTGCTACTCTGTTAAGTGAAAACACAAGGTAGAATGAGAATAATAATTATTTTATGTTTTTTTAATTGACTCACATATTTTACTTTAAAAAAGACCCTACATATTGGATAAAAAATGAATTTCTCAGCCCTCCTTGCCACCACCCCTACTGTAAATGATAAGGATATCAGATGTGACTGAGGGGTTCTGTGACCATATAAAGGCACAAGGAATACATGGAATTCTGAGTATAACTCATGTATTATAAGGGATAATGTACCCCCTACTATAAATGATAAGGATATTAGTGTTCACTGAGGGGGTTAGGGAACTGTGATTATGCATGAAAAAGAAAATAGAAAAGGTTTAATTACTGTAACCTTTTAGCCTTTATGTTGCCACCAGCGGACAGGGCTCAGGTTATTTACTGACTTATTTTGCCACAGTTCCTTCCTTGTGGTTTTCTGTACACAAACGCATAAATACTGTGACACCTTGGACACAGAGTTTGTTCACAATGGGCCATTGTATCTCCTGCAGAAAGAATCTTGGGCCCTTTCCAAAAAAGGTTACCGTAGGATTTCTCAAACAATGTCTGGAGTACCTGACGCATGGCAGCTTCCATGGTAGAAACAGCAAACCAAGATCCTAAGAAGAAGCCAACAGTAATGATCTAATCATTGCGACTGGCACCTTCTACATCGCTAAACTATTCCACTGTGTGTGGAAAGCACAAACAACCAGTATAGAATACAACGTTACAATCAAAGGACCAATGTACAGTAATGAGTAGCTGCTGGCTTCAGAACATTTAAGTTCAAGCAACCTGCTTCTACTCTAACACACCTCTTTCTCACACCTCCTAACTGGGCTGAAACAGCGTTGAGTACTCTGAAATGCACTATTTTATATCATCTTTCTCTTTGTTTTTAAAAGAAGAGTAAAAGTGGAACTACACAAAACTCAACAGCCCATTCAGAATGCTTTATATGTCATTTGCATCACTGCACTCCAATTCCACCCTTAGTTTTGACATAACCTCTTCTAATCAGTGAGATGCGGCCTCCTACCCCCGTCCTGCAGTTGGTCATGGGCTTGTGGAGTTACATTTGCTATTTGGCAGGATCAAGGTGCAGCCTGCACCAAAAAAAACAACAAAATAAAGTGATTGGGGTAATACTAGTGGGGGCGGGTATGGGGGCACCTTGTGAATGCTCTCAAAACTGTATATTCCTAAACTGCCACTACTCTAGATTGCTGCACCACTGCTGCTGTATAAGGATGGAAATTCAATTTTTTTAAAGAGTTTGGGCTTGAGAAAGGATCAAATCAGCATTCAACAAGCAGATCACATTTGGAGGTTTTGGGTAACAGAACCAGGTTAGCTCAATTTTATTGATTACCCCAATGTTTAAACATTGCCTGAGATGAATAACCCAAAAATTCCCCAGAATACTTCTGAAAGGTCCAAAATGTCTTTTTGTCTGATTGATGAAAGCAGTTCTTGTAAAGTGATACTGACACAATTGTACAGGAAAGTGTCAATAACATTTTAAAGCAATACTGATGAGGTGTTGTGTTGGGCTTGGGGTGGCACAAAGACACTGCAACTTATCAGATCTTTGCACCACCCCAATGCTCCATGTCAAGACAACAAAAACCATGGCTGCCAGAGGTGCATAGCTTTGCAATTACGGATATGCAACAGGGGATGTATGAGAAAAATAACTTGAGAAGTTTTTTCAAAGAATTTAATTTCCCTCCAGTGCGGAATCAAGCTTCCCTTGCCCACTCACAATACTCTTAATTGCTTCCACCATACCATCTTCTAGTTTGATGCACAATTCCAATAGTCCCTTCGACCTTATACTGTGCAGCCATGTTTCCACCTTGTTCTTGCCCACACTTCTACCTAATAGCTCCTTGTTCCCCTTCCATGCAAAACTTATCGCAATCCTGCTGTTTGTTTCCCTTCCTGCAAACTCCACACCACACAACAGTCTCCAGTTATTCCCCTTGTCTTCTGCAACAAACAGCAATGGCATTGTCCTAGTCCATCACACATAATGTACCTCCAGTATTTTCCCTTTCCCCGCCAGAAACACACTCTAGGCCCTTCTCTTCTCTAAAAAATGTATCTGACCCATTCCTTTAGAACGTCTGTTTTTTCCAAATAGAACTATGAGGAAGAACATTGCTAGAGCATAAGAAAGGAGCTTTCCAGAAAGATAAATTACATGTACCATTAGTTTACATAGCAGTGTACAGCAAGGTGACAAAAAGTCATATGACCAAAATTCTAAAATTTCTTCTCTGAGCAAAAATAAAATTTACCCATGTCAGTATTTCAGGTCACAATCCAACAGAAACAGGTAAAATAAAAAAAAAGTACCTGAATAGCCACTTGTGGATTTCATATATATCTGTCCATAATGTTCCTCCACCATAGTTTCATAGGCCTCGTCATCTTCTTCATCCTCTTCATTGTGGTAAGAAGTAGGGCTGTCAGTGGTTGGAATACTGCTTGCTCCAGGGCTTGTACGTTCCCCCTGGGAATACTGCACTTGTTGCACATTGGGAAAGAGGGCTGCCAAGCTGGACATACCATAGTAAGACAAGCGGGAAAGCTTTTGTTGATTAGCAGTAGAAATGGAGCCTCCATTGTCTCTGTTTTGTGTTTCCACTGGCCTCTTGACCGGCAAGTTCGGCACAGCAATGGGTTGTAGTTCTAGGCTCTCATTTTTCACTCTGGTCAAAAGAGGGATGGGCATGGAAGGGGACATGACATAGGGTCCAGATGGAGGTTGTGTTTGGTTACAGGGGCTTTGAGGCTCTGAGCTGGTGTCCTCAATCATGGTTGTTTGCGAGTCACAATGGGGCGAGCTCACTTTGAACATCAAGTCTGTGCCACGTTCTACAATGTGCTGGATTTGGAGGAATCCTGCTGTATACATGACCACAAGCTGTTCGCTTGCAGCCATTGTGAGCTTCCCAGTGTAGCAAAATGACAGTATTTGCTGAAAGCATGCTGGGGGGACAGTGGCTGGAAGCTCAAATGCACTTTTGCTGTTCCCACTGAATAAATCTCTGAAGTACAAGCTGCTAGCAGCCAGCACTGCACGGTGCGCTTTGAATGATTGTCCTTTCACTAGGATGGAGACGTCACAATAAAGCCCCATTAGCCGCTGCTCATTCAAACAGCCCAATACTGTGTTCCCAAAATTGGGAATTTCTATGTGTAACATCTGGGACATGGCTTGGGAGTTGTTATGGTTTCTTCAGACATTCAACAAAGGTGTATCCAAGATAGTTCACATCTGCAAAAATGAAGAATACAAAAGGAAGAATGCTCTTTTACAATAAAATGGTGATTAATTCCCCTTTCCCCCTTGTGTTGTGAGATCACAATAAAAGCTTGTGTATAGGAATTACATCCTTAAAGTTAGCTGGTTGTATCACTTCAAGATCCTATAGACATGACTGTCTACAGTGGTATGTCATTAACTCACAGAAAATACCATTACAGGGCTCCCAAACCACTCCTAAAACATTTAAATAAAAAAAGTTCAATGTTTTGAAGGTTGAAAAAGGGTCTACCCCAACAAAAATGAGGGGGAGATACAAGATCAAAACTTCACCTTAGCCAACGATCTCTTGGAATAGTAAATCTACAAACTAAATTGTCAACAGCCTCTGTGCAATGACATTTTTCTGTCAATTTCCTATTTCAACATCAGACCATTGTCATTGGACCCCTATCTTTGTGGCTGTGAACCTTCTGTGACAACAAAAGTAGACTTAAGATGGGATCTGATCGGCACTTGCCCTACTTGTGGCATCACAACCCTTGGAGTTGCAACAAACAATTTCAAGTATATCATTATTTTTATACTTGAGGCTTCACAACTATGGATCTGAGTCAGTTCTCTGTCTGTATATTATACACAATTCATTAATTCAAGATACAGCTTCCTACAATAACATCATTTACTTTTACCCCCAACTAATTTTACAAACCTACTGGAAAGCACAACAGTCTGGGATTGAAATGAATCTTAGTTTTCAAGTTCTAAAGAGTCACTTTGAAGATGGGTGGTCTCTTTGAAATCAATAAAGCTTCCGTATGGAAAGGGATATTGTATATATATATGATCCTCATGCATTGAGGCTGAACTTGAGAACATTTGGCTGGCCGTGCAGTAGAATATTATAGATTGTGGCAACAGACCCAAGGAAATGTCAAAGTTCATAATGAAAGACATAAAACCATCCGATTTTGTAATTCCCTGTGGATCATGTCATGGCATTATCATTCATCTTAAAACCTTAGTCAAAATTAACTCATCCACACTCATCACTGAGGAATGAGGATTAGGGAAAGAACATCCTCTAACATATCTGAGGTATACTTATCTGTTCTCTACAATATCTACAACTGTGTGCCATCAGTTCAAACAACAAACTTATCTTCCAGCCTTTTTCCTTCATACAATGGGAAATTCAGTCCCTTCCTGTGTTCATTGGGTACGTGCCAATACCATGGTGGGATCTCTGCAGTAAAATATATTAAGTGAGGATATCAGACACCTTCAAACTGTCTGATATATTTATGTGTGGGCAGTACCAACTGGCTGTGCATCTTAAATTGAGAGAAGAAACCAAGAACAATCCAAGAATTACCTATTCCCAATTCTCCAGCTCTGATTCCATAAATATCAGTTAAGAAGACTATAAGCCGACATCTAGTGGAAGGTGTGAGGTTAACTCTGCTCTTGCCTGTCCCACAGCTCACGAAAAACTCTTATGTAGAACAACTGAAGGAGATCTCAACCAACCCCCTCATTCATGCTGCAGCTTATTTTTAGAAAGAAAGAACAAGAATTTCCTAAATGCCCTGTTAAAGCAGTGACATTATTGTGGTGTGCGCACTGGCCGAATCTGCCTGAGAAAACAAAGTCAACAAAAATGTAAAATTCTAAACATTCCTTGGGCAGTGGTAGCCCAGAACAATGGCGACAAAGACATAATTGCTGGAAGATTTCCACCACTACTCTGTAGCCTAAGGAGATTGCTGCTGCACATCTGAGGAACTTCCATGGCACACATGGGGTTATGTGACCCAAGTGCCTTACAGAGAATTCACAACTGTAAATGAGAAGCAGTGTAAACTGAACACCTGATAAAGCCTAGAGGTTATGTGACCATAAAACCAGTTGTCCTCTGTATTTTCATAGTGCCCAGAAGCAGAATGGTGGCAATAAAGTAATTTTGTTACCACAGCAGATGTTCCTGTAAACATTTGCATGAGTAGAAAACTTATGATTTACAGACCAGCTTCAGCAATGGATTCAGAGCCTCCCACGAAAACAAGGACTTAACTCTATTCCCTGTTATCAGAGCAATCAACTCTGCACTAGGTAGAGGATCAATCAGGGCAACAAAAAGGACAAACAGACATTCCAGACAATAACTGATCTCATGCGAGACTTACTTACATGCCACCGTCCGGCTCATGCAAATCCAGAAATTTCCTCTACAGCAAATTCAGGATATACCTACGAAGCTTGGGGTGTCCAGCTGCCTAAACGGAGCAGTATTTAGGGTGGCAGTCGTTATGAATGTACAAAGAAGTGGACAAGACAAATGCCAGAAGGAGCCAAACGCTCATCTTGCATCTGTCGATTTATGTGCCATCACTGCTGTTGAGATGATCTGAGTGGGCATTACAGAGTATGGTACATACTGCAGTGCGAACAGTGCATGCTAAATTTTTAATACCCACAGGGGAGGGGTGGAGGCAGCACCTCTGTACTTTTATCGGGAGAGTTCTAAGATCTCTCCGTGAAGATTTTGAAAAGGAGACTTGACAAAGTGCAAGGATGCTTTTTCAAGTCAGACATGAGCCCATTAATGTATGCCACCACTGCCCCCCTTCTCCTACTGCTGCCCGACAGTGTCTGGATCTGAGGCGATGTAGCTATCAAAATGCCTTTAATACCTTGCACAGAAAACAAGTCCAATATCCTTAGACTGTGTTACGGCATTGAATCAAATTACCTCCCAGCAGGCTATGTCAGGACAATATCCCATCCACTTGCGCTGCAAAAACACTGCCTTTTGGTGCATTACGAGAAAGAAAAGGAAGTAAACATTGTCTTGGTCCCACAACATAGATCTGTAAGGATCCTCAGCCACCTTGCATGCTAAAATGCAGCTCCTCGGCTGGAAGAGGCTAGACAATGCTAAAATAAAAGACTATAGTGTTTGTAGAGCAGAGATGAGCTGGAAAAAGGAGGCAGGGAGAAGAAGAAGAGAGAGACCCAGCCAGACAGAAAGGGGGAGATATGTCCCAGTTTATATCATGTGTCTGCAAAAAATCTTCCCAGCAAAGAACTTGTAATGTTTATACCCATCGACCCCAACGTACCTTAAAGTCCAAACTGATCCCAGGTATTCGTAAGTCGGGGAGAGATCTCAGGAGAAGGGGAAGAAAGGCAACCAAAAAAAACCCTCTGTCCGCCTTTGCTAACTAAAGCACCGACAGCAGGAGGGGGGCAGTACGAAATACCATCAAAAAGCTGTGTATTAGGATCTGTGGTAGCTCAAGGTTTTAGCAAGTCAAAATCTCCAGAGCAGTGCATAGCATGTAAATGAATAGGCCGGATGCAGATTAACATTCAGACTGCTCTCTGCAATGAATAGAGTCCTTTGATTAGAGACCTGAAGTAAATGCCAGTTCCAAGCCGAAGCTCTAAAAACAGAGGGGGAATAGCTGTGCCAGAAGAATGCTTTCAGTGTTGGTACAAGACAGAGTTTTGATGAGTCACTGCAATGCAAACAAAGATGGCAGAAGTACTGTACTGTATGCTGATGAAGTTCTTAGTGGTGCCACACAAAGTCAGACAGGTTGGGAAATTTATAGCACAGTTTTGCATATGTATTACACTGTAAACTACCTCCTCTGCCATCCAGCCCAGAGTGTCAAAGCATTTCAACTATTCCAAACAGTCTGCATAGCTGGCAGAGCTGCCGTTTAACTCCTGCAGTGGGGAGGGTGGGAGGGAGAGAAGATTTAACAGCAAGAAGAGCTCGCTCCTGGAGGGAGTCCAATCAAATTTTACATTGTTTGTTTTCATCCCTCCTGATACTTTGAAGAGTGGGAGTCAGTGGAGGGGACGACTGCCCCCACTGAGAGACAGAGACATAATGAAACCAACACGGTGACGATTTTAGGCGGGATGAGTGTGGTGTGAGTCACATTCAGTCCTAACCAAGGACTATGGCCTTCGTCTAGTTCCAATGACTATTTTATTGGTTATATTACCTCAAATATAGACTTAAAAATAAGGTTTAGGATCACCAATCCAGATAATATGATTGGACTGCAATTCTCTGAAGCTTCATTTTGTTACCGAATGGCTCTTGATGGGACAAGAACGATCAAACATCCATCTGCTCCCTACATAGACTAACAGTGTTGATTCTAAAACCTTCAAGGTTTGCCTTACTGAATAAACATGGCTTATAGTCCTTAATATCTAAGTATCCATGCTGGGAACATAAATCGCAGCTCACTTAACAAAAAAAAAAAGACGACTGGCCAAAACGTCCAAAACATTATACCCAGTTTGCCCATGGCTGATAGATTATTAAATTACATTGACCTGAACTGAACCAGGGCTGAAAAGTGATGGGCTGATGCACTGTATGCATTTAATTTTGCCTTTAAGATCAAATTGTGCAATAAACAATTTGCTGCCACAAGAGCAGATCATATATCCCAAAAGTCACTTTGAGCCATCTTGGAGCATTGTCTAAACAAAGCGTCTATGCAAATAATTGTCCTGCAAGACTCAGTGACGCAAGGCAGCCACGATAAACACTGCATATACAAATTTCTAGCCATAATTCTAGCCCTGTCCTATCATTTGAAGTTGGCAATAAAATATATGGCAAGTTTCAAGCCATCCAAAGGGGGCCGTTGTGACTGCCCATGAATGATGTTTCAGATATATTACAACATCACTAGGCATGATGTAAACAACTCTATCTGTTTAAATTTGACACTGGAACATACATGAGATATTTTAATTACTTTAATTATGTTGAATGGCATCATCTAACAGGTCTTTATGTTTGGACTCAGACATATGGCGTCATTACACAGAGAGATGTAAGGCGGCCACCACAAAACCAAAGGAGACCCTGTTCCACACCACTCTCAGATGAGTGACTGATGGCTGGGAAACCCAGAAGAAATGTATTGGCTATTTTTAGACATTTCCAATGAAGAAGGTGCTTACTGAGCTTTATGTAGTCACAGCAGATTCCCTAATGGACCACGTTAAGAGCATCTTGAATGAATGCTTCCTTTTGACTCAGAGAGGGTTTGTATTTGTGACTAGAAATAAGCACTGGTTGGTTCACTAAGTGAACAACAACATTGTAATATTGCAGATCCCCCTTGGTTCTGCAATACCTTTTTATAGCACCAATAACCAACTTTTGACTTGTGACTTTGTCTCCTGGGGATGGGAAGTGTTGCAACTGGCCCTCCAGCCTGAAGGCTGGAAGACACATGGTGCAAATAGACCTCTTTCTCAATGAGTGTCACAGAATGGGGATAATGCAATCAGCAGTGTTGCATGCTCTTCAGTGCCAAAGAATGGAGCATGGTACAGACATTACTACTTTTTCATTCCATTAAGACTCAGCATTTGTATGAGTGATATACACACTGCAGCACTGAAGCACTCAGAATTACCTCTGACTCTGCATGTTTGAGGCCAATAAACCCATTGTGGACAACATAGTGTAATGGGCATCAGAATGACACAATGGCCAAGACTGCGTAAGGTACAACAGGACTGCTGGCCTTTTAAAGTATCCCTTCTATGGTTATGAAGAAGTGCAGTCCCCCTATGTCCTTTGGTCCTGCCATGTCTCCACATTCACAGAGCACAGGCTGTGTCCATATGTACGCAAATAGCAAATGATATATTTAGCAACAGGCAGTTCCTACTACATGTGACTATGTGTCCTACAGTGGTAAAGCCTATTAAAGATGAACAGAACCGCAGCACAGTACAGTACAGTAGTTTCTTGAATATATTTGGGCTCCCTGTTTACCATGAGGCTTTTCCCTGATCAAGCTAGCTATACATACACATACTTTATAGATATTGTCATTGGATACCAGGTTTTGTATGAGGAAAGATTGGAACAGATATTCTCATTTGCTTTGTTGATTAAGCTGCTTTGAAATTTTTGCTTATTCTGGTTGCAACTAAAAGCAGCCATACATGGGCCAACTGGTTATGCTCTTCACCTGATCAACCCATGGGTCAAATGAATGGACGGGCATTGTACAAGGGGCCACACAAACTATGAATATCTTCCTTTTGTTCCAAACAATAAAAACAGTGCATTATATCATTGGTACATGTATGGCCTGCTTAATTATGGGCACCCTCATCAAAAAAATGGGGCAGTGGGTGACCCACAATTTTGCTTCTTTAGCAGGTATCTTCCATGGAAGTTGGGCCAATGCTACCAAATGATCTTTCCTTCAACAGATCGTATTTTCAGTATAGTAATTTTTATGGTGATGATTAAACAATCTGCACAATTTATCTCATGAACAATAATACAAGGCTTATAGCTGTCTTAAGATAAGCAATCATTGAGGCAGAATCGGTCATTGTTTTTCGGTGGTGTTGCACTCTAAGCTTACCTACTCTTTCTAAACTACATTGTACATGGCCAAGCCAGCCAACCAGAAGAGTTAATTGCATGCAATGCATTAAAGATATTAAAAAACTAAATCAAAACATCCCCTCTTCACATTGCACTGATCTGTGGCCACTAACACAACTACTATTAAGAAGCTAAGGAGATGAAACGTAGAAGATGCGGGAAGTGCAGTTTGGCGTTCCCCAGCAGTGTCTAAACTGTAACAACTGGGTTTTCAGTTAAGTCAATGCCCTACTCTATGGAAAGTAACGCTTATTTTTTTATATTTAGCTGGACAATGTCCTCCTTTGTCCTACTAGCCCTTTATCCCAGAATAGCCACTAAATATATATTTATATATTCCCATTCTGTGTGCGCAGGGCTGAGTCACCTAAAAAACCTGTAAGCTGTTCTTTGTGGTGACATATGGTGTGATGCCCTAATTGTAAGCTGCAGCAACATTATCTAACAAGTTTTTTTTTTAAAGCTGTTAATTGGCGTTAGGTTTTTCTGTTCATGATCACCGTGCTGATTATAACAAGCAGGCAGCCCGCATGCAGTGCCGGAGAAAGCCTTTCTCTGTTGCGTGCACACATCCGAGACAAGCATGTGCCCCTACAAGCGCACAGTGTCGTACTGCAGGAGGGGAGGTGCTCTCCAACTCAACAACTTTCTTTTGCTTCCCTTAATCCCATCTAGTAAAACAGAACAAGATATCAAATCTCTCTATATAAGAAGTACAGGGCAGTAGGTCTCATTACCTCTTATACTTCCTTGTACCCCTTTATAGCCTTAATGCTGGGGTAACAAGAGTTGCTCACTTCAATGAATAAGCAACACTTCTGCATCCCAAAAAGTTGTATCACACCTCCTGTTTATCACAACCTCTCCTTATGGAGCATGTTATCACCTACAGTTGGCCCTGGGTGAAGAGCCGACCGGGGCCTGACAGATGGCATGCCATGCAGCAGTTTATAAGAGGGTGCAAACAGACACTGAACGTACCGCTAACATTTTCAACGTGCCAACTGGCAAGAGAGCTTGTTGAACAGTCTAGCTCTACGACGCCTCTAGGTCTTGACTGAGCTGCAGGCGTACAAGTAGTGCTCCACTCGTTTCCCCAACCATGCTAAAGCAGATGATAAAACACTATACAAAACTGCAGACACGACTTCCTATCTCAGGCAAAGCCAATCTAAAGGAACGCGCAGAGGATACAAAGCCATAGGCAGACAGCTAGCTTCACACATGCACTCCCCAACGTCGCCCAAATGAGTAGAAAGCCTTAGAGGATGCTGAAAAAGATCTTACAAGACAGCAGGCGCAGATCCTTTCCTCAGCTCATTACCTAGTATGGAGGAGCTGTCTGTGTGAGGGTTTTTTTTCCCTCTGCCTCCGTCTTGTGCAAGTTACTCTGTGAGTCAGCATTAACACACATGAGAACATCAGGAGCAATGCCGAGCTTGATGCAATGGTGAGTGCAGGGGGGGGGGGGGGGGGGGAGTCTGTTGTTGGATTCCAGCCTTGTGCTGTAATTCAATTGCCTTTACTTTTCAATTACTGCATAGACTAGTGACAGCCGCAGGCAGCAAGATGGGGCTTTTTCTGTGCTTATGAAGGCTCAAGTGCAGGAAGGACTACTGGGACTACCATTTCCATAGACCATAACCTGCAGAAACAGTGAATTTAATGGTCCTGTCTACTCAGTTACTGGAGAGGTCTGAAGTTCACCCTCAGGACAATCAACCCATTTCCTAGACCACCTATGCTGTATTCTCCACCCATCCCACAGACTGCTTGACCAAAGAACTTTGCTTAAATGCATATTTATGTTGGCTGAATATTGCACATCTCTCATTGCAGTTATAAAGATATCCCAAGTTAAATGGAGTTGATTCAGTAATAATAATGTATGGTAGGCAGGATCAGGTCTTCATACTGCCTCCTGGGGCAGATCACAGGCAACCTTCTACGTTGTCATAGCCATCCAATAATCTGCCCTTCTTTGATGTCACCAGGGTTGGCACGTCTGTCAGAAGTCTTTACATCCTCTGTATCTTGGGGCACAGTTGAGCCCCAAAGGGATGGGTGCGAGATATTTCTAATCCATGGATTACTACTGTACATCCTATAAAGCCAGGCAGGTATTCGTGTTCAGCCTAATGGGCATTTTGTTGGCCTTTTTACCTGATAGTAAGTAGTAAAGGTTCTAGTTACTGAATGGATTAGGCCACCTAGAATGTTCTCCTTTTTGGCTGATGATCATCATAAATGCAGGCAGAGACAATTTGGACTCAAACACACAGAAAAGTTAGCATTGTTGGCTGAAACCTGGTTGACTATACTTTTATGCCTTCTGCAGTGCTAACCATGTGGTCTACATTTATGTATTCACCAAAACCAGGGGAATAAGTCTATATGGTGACATCTGAAATAGCCATGGGCCAAACGAATGGATACCATACATGTGCATTGCAATCTTCCATTGTTCTCTTCTCTCTGAACTATTGGAACCACAGGACTTCCTCATGGTCCAATGCACTTGTCTACATTGGCAAATAAAGTTTTCAAAAAGGACAACCTAAGCTTTAGGGTGATTGCTCAAAAAACAACTCCCATGCTGGCAGACCTGGCCATGCAGTCAGGCAGTTTTATAGAATTCCGCCAAAGCGGGCTGACCCATTCCAGGCAGGTATAGGTAGGTGGCTTTCCATAAAACTCTTGCTCCTGTTAACAGCTGCACACACACTTTATGCTCCTCTTAGATATAATTAGCAGCTTCTCTGGCTGAAAGAACACGTTGCACCCCTTTACATTCCATGGGCTTTACTTGCAGGGCACGTAGAAAGAATCTGCAAATCATTTCCTTGCACCTGTTGACAAACAGCACAGGTAACCTAATATGTCCAACACTGTGCTGCAATACTCACACATGGATGTGCCATATAAATCCCTAGCTGAAGCTTTTCCATTAGCTGCACAGCTACAATATGGCACCTCCCTACTCCCATATATTTAAATACAAATATACTGAGAAACAATGTTCTGGGCACACAATAAGCTATACCCTCATACTGTACTGTCTAAGGGAATCAATATGGCACCTCCCTCCTCCCATATGTATAAATACAAATATACAGAGAAGGAATTTTCTGGGCACACAATAAGCTATACCCTCATACTGTAATGGAATACAATATGGCCTCTCCTATGTATAACTTCAAAAATACAGAGAATGACTGTTCTGTTTTGACAGAGCAAGTGTTTAAAAAGCAAAGACTGCAGCTTAATGTATCTTTTTATAGAGAAGCCATCAATCAGGGCCATTTTTAAATGTCGATATCACATTAAGAAAATATTTATTGAAAATAAACCACATTTACAAAGAGGATAGATGTCCCCCTTACATGTATCACTGCCACTTATTGGCATAGAAATAAAAATGTATATTTACAGGGAAGAAATTCAGTTCAGGATTGGCATTTTTCAGCAGGATTGTGATTCAGCCGAATCCTTGTGACTGATCAAACCAAATCCGAATTTTAATTTGCATATGGAAATTAGGGACAGGGAGGGAAATCACGTGACCTTTCATCACATAACAAGGAAGTAAAAAATTTTTTACACTTTTTCCTTTCCAGCCCTAATTTTCAAATGCAGATTTGGATTCGGTTCGCTATTCCGCAGAATCTTTCACAGAGGATTCAGGGATTCGGTGGAATCCTAAATAGTGGATTCGGTGCATCCCTAATTAGTACACCTTTGTTATCCCAAGGAACAAGGCCCCCAATATTTATAATGAGGAGGAATGTCCTACTGTGGCTCTTCACTGGGGAACTTCAACTACATGAGGCTTCATCATGCGTTAAAAGTGATAAAGCATTTGAAAATTGACCAACGTCTTACCTTTTGTGCACAAAATTAATTTTGTTAGAGGACAGAAGAACTAGAAATAGAGTATATGCAGTGATAATTACCTAGGAGATGATCAATTGCTGCGAAGGGGAAGCTCCATGTTTAACCGATAAATCCATTGATAAGATACTTCCTACAGAGCATTTCCCATACATATTTTGTGGCTTGTCCAAATTCAATTTTGTGAAATTGTGTCCTTGTTTTAGGGGAAATGTTTTTTTCCTACTATATAAAGTTTCTGATTCCAATACTAAACGTAATTTTTAGAAACTATAAACAAGTGAGTGGACAGATGATTTCAGACTGTGGAGTGCTGATCTTTAGGGTGGGGGATGACATTTTTGGGCTGGGCTATAACATCATGGGGTGGGGTAATGGTCACACTGACCTGAAATAAGATGACACATAGACAGTCCATGGGAAATGGAGCAAATGGATATTCTGGGTGCTTTGTTCAGTAGACCAAAGGCAAAATGGCCAAAATGCCTGGTAGAACCCTCAACTTTCCAGTGAGAATCACTTCTCTGCAGGTAAAAACCATGTATTCTGCCCTGGTGCCCTAAGTATCTGAAACTCTGAAAAATGAAAGTGCAGAGTGTGCTGGAAAGGGCAGGATTATTTAAGAATGTGGGAAGTGCTAAGTCTGGTATTTTAAAAATGTCGATTTCTTTTTTGGTTATTTTTATGGCCAAGGGGATTATTTTATATGCTGCTTTCGGAAGAGTTAATTCCTCTGAAACAAGTGTTGCCTTGGTGACGCTGCAAATATTTTCCATTACATTTGCAAAGGTTTTGACTATATTCCTGAGACGTTTACACAATGTTTCTGCTTTTTTGGGAACTTGCGCTGCGGTGTGACAGCTGAATTGAACCATTAACCTTTTCAGCTCTCAGATCCGACAGCCCTAATTTTATCCTGTTCAGATGTATTTTTAGCACAGATTAGAGGGTAACCCAAAATCACAGAGTTTACTTTTGTGTCGGTGCCATAGATTCTGCCATGCATAACATACAAAGGGTTAAAGTGCACATTTACACAACCAGAAGAATGACCGTAGCAGTACGCCATCATACAATGACATCATGTGTTACTTTTGTATCTAGGAAGCAGCAGATGTACATACAAGGGGAGGGTGTTGATTTGTTGCTATTTCGGTACAAATCACAATATGCGTTCATCCCAAATCCCTCCCTAACTGACCTTTCACACAAATAGCCAGTTTTCTTGGATCTGGACAAAACTTTTGGTTTGGACAAGCTGACTGTGGTCTAATTGTTGAAACAGCCCTAGGGGGTTGCCATCTAGCCAGTAATTCATCAAACTAACCAGTAAATTACCCCAGCCATGACTGGGCCACCCCCAATCTCCACATCCAAGTAGCTTCTTCTCCCTTGCCTCATTATCTCCCCATCCAACTCAGTGATCTAGCCAGTAAAATATGCCAGCCCTTACTGGGCCACCCTCAATCCCCACATCAAAGTGGCTTCTTCTGCCCTGCCCCATTATCTCCCCATCCAACTCAACAAATACCTGCTTAATTGGCATTACTCAGCTCCCTATACTTACTGGTTTGTCCATTTTCCCCACTGCCCATCCCTTTTACATTATCACCCTGCTCCTCATAGTTCTGCCCCCCCC
>CM044445.1:2220668-2244588 GCA_024363595.1 Xenopus borealis
ATTTTCATCATCAGAACTGGAGCAATAGGGATTGGCGCATGGGAAATTAAAAAAACTATAGTATCTCCTACGTATCCCCAGTGTTTATGAACCAATGTGGGAGTGGATGGGCAGCATGCCGCCCCCTAAAATCCTGTCACCCTAAAATCAACCGGCCAGGTTAGAACATTTTCATCGTTTGCAGTGAAATTTATCCACTGTGCGACAGCTACCCACAGTCTTCCTAGCTTCAACTAGACAATATGGGCGTTTTAGTTGATGGATAAGTTGTACATTGTAGAGATCGTTTCAGGATAAGCTTGGTCTTACTATAATGAAAAGATCTTTTAAAAATCTATGGCCACCTACTGGTAAAGGCCATACTCTGACATGACCACTACTGCGTTCGTCGAACAATCGGAACTTCATGATATAGGGAGCTGCTGATTCTCTTTACTTCATACTTCAATCCGGACAGATGAACCGCCATCCTCCAGTATCGCACAGTTATCTAGTGCATGTTCCTCATTGCCATTTTGTCACATTTATTTTGAACCCACTGTTGTGACATACAGTAGGGGCTCTCTGGCTATTGCAGAACTATAACTCTAAGCATACTGAATAACCAGTGGTTACAAATAAAGCTAAATGGATGGAAAGCTAAATGGTCCCTGAAGATAATTTAGACCTTCAAAGGGAGCTTCATCTGAGGTTCTACAAAATGGCCTGCAAAAGAGAACTGGGAAACGAAATTTCCATGGTCTAGACTTTAGTACAGTTCTCAGAAACACTTGAGAATAACAAGCAAACGTCCTTGTGAAGGGTGGACTGAATGAATGAATGACAGATTAAAGTTTAAGCAACAGTTTATAGACAGTGCCCTCTCAACTAGATGTTAATATGTGTCATGCAATGTATTTTTTATTGTACAGCAAAGTTGATAAGACTCTAATAAATCTACCTTTGCAGCAAAAGAGTTACAGAATTATAGATATTTCTGAACAGTGGATAAATTAAACATGCTCCGAAGATTTATCCTTTCAACTGACGTCTTCCAAACCTTATTTCAAGCCTATCCGTCAGTGTACGTGGCAGAAAGACAAACAGTAGCCTCCATAGGATGCCTCAGCATAAATCACTAACACTCACTAGGGTAGAGACTCTGTTGTGATTGGCTGCGTCTGGTGGAACCCCCCCAGCTTTGGAATGTTCAAGTTAAATTATGCAAAATCAAAAGCAAACTTCATAATACTTCATCAAAGATGCATAAAACTTGTCAGGCTCAAATAAATCATCCCAATTAACTTGCTTAGGGCTGGGATTGCATTTATTAATTTAATCAGTGGCAGATTCACTTGGAGTGATGAATTGCCTTCTAGGTAGGTAGGTGGGTTTAACTCCATCTCTGCTGTGTTGTACTGTGTTGCGTTGGAGTTAACGTATCTGTGTGTTGGAAGTGGTATAGGGTTTCCATCTTTTTTGAGAAAATGGGGGGCGGGATGGTGATGTTGGGGGTGGCTACCATCATTGAAGTGATTGACATGGCGATTAGGGAACTGCTGATCTCCATGTCATTCACTTCAATGTCCTCTCCAGATTTTGGAAATCCAGACAGGAACTTTTCACACAGGCAGCTCTTCCAAAAACCGTGCTGTCCAGGTGAATTCCGGACAAGCGGAACCCTAAAGTGGAAGTCAGATTTTAGCTAGAATCTGTACATGGTTAAACCAACCATTAGTCAGTCATAATATTAAAATGTTCTCTTGGAACCATTCAAGTTTGTTGACATGTTCAGACCAACCTGCAACTGTACAGTAGGCCTCCCTTGAGGGGCTTGAATCAGTGGTTGCGGGGGTCAACCTTGTAATGAGCCAAGGGGGACCCTAACCAAAGTTTGGAAATCCAAGGGGGGCTTAGACAAGTCTAAAAACTACTGACTAAGCGCATTCACAACACAAAGGTTAAAAGAATTAACTAAGATAAGCTTACACATATATGTACTGTATATGTGTATGAAACACCACAGTATAAAATTAAGTGCATGTATCTACTTGCGTCTGACCTCTGATAGCCACTTGGCACTCCTTGACTCAACAGCTTTCCTCCTCCTTCATAACTGCTTTTATTGCTTTTAACTGCAGTAAAACCACAGTGCTAAAACCCATCATTTTCACACCAGTTGTTTTTGTTTGATGTGCTCAGTCATGTTCCCCAGTTTATTGCTTGGTGTATGGAGTTGAACTTTTGCTTGCTTCTTCACATGAAGATTTCTTGCATTGTCACCTTTACCTTTATTGCACTGTTCAGTACACATCTACTGTATATATATATATATGTATATTGTGAAGAATAAGGTCATAACATCTCAATAATTATACATGTATCGGGAAATGTTGCGCAATAATTACTGGATGCCCCTAATACTTTGGTATGTGTATTATCCCATTATCTGCAGTATTTTGGTACCTATAAGTGCTCGATGAAGAGCTATCACAAAGCTTTATGTGGGTGATATAAATTGCCTTGTATCCTAGTTGTCAAATCAGAAGTGTTTGTGCATGCAAGTTTAATGTAACTCCTGCGTTAGTGCCCCTGGCTGTCATCTTTACCCCCATCATGCACAGAGGCACTGATATGCCATGGTGACTGATGCAATGTGATAGGGACTTTAGATTGTAAGCTCACTGGAGCAGGGACTGATGCAATGTGATAAGGACCTTAGTTTGTAAGATCACTGGAACAGGGGCTGATGGGAATGTGATTAGGTATCTTAGATTGTAATCTCACCAGGACAGGGACTGATGGAAAGTTGATAGTGACCTTAGATTGTAAGCTCACTGGAATAGGGACTGATGAATGTGATAGGGACCTTAGATTTTAAGCTAACTGGGGCAGCTTGGAAATTATGAGCTGTTTCTAATTAAGTAATAGATAATGAATAATGGTGGCTGTACACACTACATATAATATATCCTAATACATTCTGCAGGATATTAACTGAAACTTCATTCTTTTTACTTAAGATGATCCCTAATTTTTCTGCCCTTTGCTCAAATTAAGGTTCGGTTTAGGTGCTTATGGATAAATGCAAAGCCACGGGTTTATATTGACAGCTGAGCTCTCTCACATGGATGAGCCGGAATCTTCACCATTCCGACAAGTTTATACGGCTATAAAGGAGCAATCAAATGAAATATGTTGTTTTCCTAGATATCAGCAGTTATAACCTCCTCATAAAACACTCGCACTGTCCATGATTCTGTTATGTGTTTTGCTCGGTCACTGTTTCAGCATAACTTCCCCCCATCTCTTTTATGGTTTAATTGCTCTCGTCGTTGACTTTCTGCACAGTCAGTTTTTATTACTTAGCATTTCTTTTATTCACTGTTTGCTATCAAGCCATTCTGCCGTGTCACACGTTGCACACTCTTACCTTAATACATGAACACCAACATGCAGCAACAGACATGTCTTGTCTGTTGCACCAGCGCCTCTCTGTGGTTCTAGATAGTAGTGCAGCAATTATACAAGCTGTGCATCGTCATCTTGCAATTCTGTACCCTGTTATTGGCCGCATGATTATCATATAAAGTGCCGTCACATGCCTGAATCCATATCTACCCTACTTTAGCTGCTACTGATGGGGCATTACTTCAATATGGCCCAAAGGTGGCACTGGCGGGAACATTTTGAACGGGTGCCTCTGAAGGCACCTGCACATCAGCCATTGTTAGTGCTGAATCATCAAACACAGATAGAATTCTATTGTTTCTATATGTATATCTGACAATTCAGCTCTACACGTGTGTATTGAAACGAACAATCTTTTTTGGAAACATCTTTTCCAGGAAAGATTGTAATTGTAACTTCAATAGCAACCTTTAAGCGGGCCATAGACGTGCAGATTTTGTTCCCACCAACTATGGATCGTTTGTTCCAATGGACCAACCTGCTACTAACTATTCAGATAAAATAAAGTAGAAAAAATATATCCGACGATGTTCTGGCCATTCATTGACAGCCAGAAATCATAGGAAAGTTATGTCTGACAAATAGAAGTGACAGTCACCCATGGATATAGTCAGACAGGCAATACATGCAGAGAAATTATTGCCAGCAGAAATCTCCTAACCTGTCCAATCGACTAAACGCCAATCGCCATGGTATGGAAAATGTTGGGACGATCCACACACGGTCTGAAAATCGTATTAATCTTCATTTCATACGACTATATCTTTGAGTCTATGACCATCTTTACATATGTTATGCATTAGAAGCTTTATAAAGTGACATCTCTATGCAAAATGTCAGATTCAGCTACTAATAATCTCTAATGCTCATACTCCAAGCCGGCAGCAGCAGCAGGCACTTTCCATTATTTTATGTTTCCCTGATGATAAGGATGGAGCACTCAAGCAATTTTACTTGCGCTTCAGAATTCCAGGATGAAACTGCATGAAACGCTAGACTCTCGTCATCAGTAATACCTATAAAAAGAACCTTTATTAGTTCATCTCCATGACAATTTTCCTGCAGCAAAATTTTTTTCATGGCCCCCTAAAACATGGCTTAATTACATGTAGTGATCATAGAAAAATACTGCATTTTGCCAGCAGAGGGAACTAGCAGCAAATGTTTGGGAGTATTTTTATATTTAACACTGCTTCAAAGTTAGTTTATTTCTCAATACAGCTGTGAGCATACAATTTTATTTAGCAGGATTTCCAATAAAGGAATATTGGAATAATACCTCTGTTGGACAGAACATACAGTTCTGAGTTATTGTTGAGTTTGTCTGCTGATTTGTAGGATATAATCCCCAGGAAGAGAATAGTTTTAGAATACAGGTTGGAACTATTGGGCCGGAACAGCGGCATACGTCTCAGCACCAGCTGCCCCATTCCAAAGTGCTTGTCAAAGTCTCTTGAAATGAGATTATAACCGCAGTCCCCACATTATATAAGTCACACCTGTAGCCGCTTGGAAACAAGAGGACTGGAAGAACATCTGTGCAGGGCTTGGGGCATAAAATTCTTGGGGGGAGGCACAGTGTGCCATAAAATGCTGGGGCCAATGGAACAAAGTAGAAAGATGAATAGGCAATATTATATCAGGAGTCAGCAGGAGAGAGGGAGAGGCACACACCACTGCCCATTCAGTCCTGGAACTCCCATGACTTCGAGGGGCTCCACCAAAATCCAAATTGCTTCCCACCGTTGATAAGTCAGAGCAACAAGTTAAACCTTACTTGTATATTATCAACCTGAATTTGGCATTTTTATTTATATCTATTTAATTTTTATTAAGCAGTTATTGTAGTCATTTCCTTTGTCTTTGATGTGCTCAAGCACCTTGTTTTTATAAATATAAACAAGTTTATTTTTTAAACAGTGGCTGTTGAAGTAATCACATTTAAACATAATCGAGGAACACTTCCAGGAAAGTGGAGGAGAACAAATGGTCATTTAACTAAAACGAACTTGCCTTCAGACCCGCAGCAGTTTGTGAACCACTGCTTTATAAGTTGGGCTTAACGGAGTAATTACAGTATCATAGATAGGGTTAGGAGAGAGGAGACCCCATAAATGCAGGGGACCAGTATGCTACCTCCCCAGTTGCATCCAGCAATCCCAATTCCTGCCGAACCCCATGCATTTATATCTAGCGCTGGTGTGGGGGGAACAGGGCCTGAGGTGGGTGGCTGGTGAGGAGAACCATGGGGTCCCAACTTACACTACTGGGAGGACATGCTTTTCCAACAGATTTTGGATTTCTTTAAATAGTATTTTGTATTTAATCAAATCAATTAACATCTGGCACCAACCATGCTATCAGAAGCCTTTAAAATTGTTTTATTAAAGTTCTGAAAATAAATACTTCAACCATTCATACATGTGCCCCATAAGTATCTACACTATGGTCATCAATCAATCATGCAACTGCCCAAATCCCAATTAGCAGGTTCTGCTATCAATAAAGTGACACCTGTAGCACAGGACAATTTTGTGGCTGCTTAATATTAAAATACCGCAAACAGGGGGAAAAAATCATGAATGTAATTTGCATCGCATTACAGACTCATGACTTCTTACACCAGAAGCTTGCTGGTTATTTATGAATTCATTTATTTACAAGGACACCTCTCCTCCTTTCAGTTGCTAAGAAACAGGTAACCGCCTCTAACCAGTGACATTTGCATAAAATGAGAGAATATGGATGACATTGCAGCGTCTTCATATGAGACTTAAAAGTTGGACTCTCCAAAATCACTGTAAGATATGCTTGCCATAACTGTGTCTCTAATAGTTTTGATATTAACACAAAACAAGTCCATTTATGGCCGACCATGGTTTCACCTGTATTTGATGCCAGTTTGTGAGACATCTAAACTGCTTGACACATTACTATGCATAAACAAAATCTTAAGGAACTAGAATGAATTAATTTCCCATCTCCAGTTATTAATAACCAACTCATACTTGACATTTTTTGAAAGCCTTAGAAAGTCACTAAGGACGGTTGTGCATCTCCAATTCACACTTGGTTTGGTGGCCATGTTGTTTTCATCAGACAAGATGGAAGTTTGTTTGAAACTTCTCCAGGACCATGCTCTCACCAAGGAAGAGGTCAACAACTACTTATTGTACAAATAGCATCATGTCCCACTATCCAGCAAGGGACCTGCTCATCTTTGGCCCCATCTGCAGTTCTGTTTCATGTTACCACTGATCACGAAACATTGGTCCCACATTTGCAATGCCCCAACAATCTATCTGACCAATTACATTTCTTTATTCCATAGGTTTTGACTAGGGATGCACCAAATCCACTATTTTAGTACTAACCCTACTTTGAACTTTCTTGTTTGTGTGAAGAAAAGTCACATGATTGATATGGTTCGGCCAGGTACTTGAATTTGTCTGAATCCTGCTGAAAAAGGCAGAATCTTGTCTGAAACCTGACTTTGGTGCATCCCTTGTTTTGACCAAATGAACAAACATTTACAGGGAGGGATTTTTCAGTATGTTGTCCATCTAAAAAATTACTTTGCACTGTTCCTTTAAATTGGATATCTACGCACCAGTGCTACCTATAGGCATTATATGATATTTGGAGAACTGCATAGCAGGGCAAATGTTCTCAATGCGGAGGGCTGTCTTAAAAAAATATTATATTAAATAATAATAATTATATTAAAGTTCAAATATACATTTTTGCCAAGAACCTCAGCTAGTTTTTGAAAAAAATAAGTTGATAATTTTAGGGCTTTTTGAGGATATGCATTTATAACATATACCTTTGCCTGCATTCCTGCATATACCTACTTATCTCTATCTATCATCACCACTGGAGTGGAACCAGTTTTCTTCAGACAGAGTGAATATGCCCTGAACTCCAAGCAGGATGTTTTCCTCTCAAGGATCTCCAAGCATAATGAAATCAATTACTGAAACTAATAAAGACCCTGAAGGCCTTTAATTAAACCAGATTTTAATTAAAGCTTTGAGAGCTCATGATGTTCTACATCAAACCCTGGAGACTCTTGACTCGTCTCTGTAATTTACAAGGAATGGATCAATCAGAGGAGGCACAAAAAGTGAGGACTTTTGTCAATTTTATAGGATGAAATACCATCCAGCCATCCAACCACTGGGCCCTAACCGTCCAATACTGCACGTGAAGCATGGATCGTCTGACCTTTGCCGACCTTCGCTAAACTACGCCATACGTAAACATGGATTTAGCTGCCACGCTATAGAGTCAATGTGCTCAAGGTGCTTTATCACCATGGACTGTGAATACATGTGCGTGAAAAGTGGATTTTCATTAGGTTCTCAGCAGGTCCAAGTCAAAATCTTAATAGGAAACCTGAACTTAATTGTCCTTGGCGATAAGGGATTGAACTAAACCTTGACTCCTACAGACCAGTGCAACCAATGCTATACTTTTCCATTTTTTTAAGTAGTAGTAATGCATTATACAAAAGGCCAGGGTCATTTTAATGAGGTAAAATTACCATGAGATCGTCGAATGAAAACAAACTCCTACAATCTAAAAATACCTGAACTCATATATGTCAGAAAAAAGTGCTATTGTGCCCATTTTCATGCAGTGAGGGCAATTACAACAGACACAAATCTTTGGCCTTAACTTAGCTGGAATTCTGAAGAAAACACTGTATTGTGGGTTAAAAAACATGGTGATGCAAAACGGCACTTTGCACACTACCCTTGTGTTCGTAAATTACCCTGGTAGTCTCAAATATTTTTAATGCAAATACATTGTATGTTTTAAGGTGTAAAAAAGAATTAATGAGAAAAATATTGAAGATTCCATTATTTCTGAAAGACATTTTATGTTTTAGTTTCACTCAGTATTATCACTTTCCTGATGGTTCTGGTATATATTACTTTTTAAAATAGGGTTCGTAGATTTTATTCCACAAAAAAAGTTTCTTCTCTTAAGAGCTTGCAGTTTAAGAGATTATAACCTTAGCATGAGCACTGTGTGCTGTACAGCAATGACTTCCCTTTCACCTGCTAATTCCAAGGGCAAGAAGAAGACAAGGCAGAATTAAGCTTTTCTTTACCATCTGCATTGAACCAGATCAAGAACATGGCATTAACGCCTTACAATCCACAGAGAAAGGTAACGGAAGAACCTCAGATTATCCAAATAACTGAAGTTTTGGCAGCTTTTCTCTTACTTCTATAAATGTACTACAAAATATTGATATATCATATGAAGGACACTTACGCCATGTGGTGTTACAACTTGGGGGAGGGATGTGTCCAAATAATCTCCAATGTACCATCAGATGTGTGTGTACTTAAATGTGCCAGCGATGTAATATCAATAAGCCGTTTATTATGCTTGCATTTTAAGACTTCTAAGCAACAGAAAGTCTTATGAGATTTTACTTCGCCGAAGTCCACTTGCTCACATGTTTGAGTCTTTGTGGTGAAGAGTTAATCTCCTTAGGCTCATCCCTTCTCCCTCCTGACAATGCAGCATCAATCCGTATTTTGCTCACAATATGTGCAAAACATACTTCAGTGCTAAGAGGATAAGGATGTGTATGTAACCTATTTTTTGCCCCGACACCAAGTCTTTTGTTGTGGATTAAGGAGCTCACAAACATCTGCATAAATCAGAAACAATTATTTTTTTTTTTTTGCATTATCAAGAAGCACTGCAAAAATTTAATATTCTTCAATGTTTTGTTTATATTGTGTATGTTCTGGAAGACAATTGGGTCTGAATTGTGTTGAGAGCCTTGGTTGGGAGTCCAACCTTATGGCTAGCTGCAGTTAGATTTAGGGAGAATGTTTCTTTGATCTCCTTTGATGCTTTTGGAACCCCATCTTCAACTTTGGGGGGGGGGATACTTTTCATGCTATAGCTGTAATTATGATACAGTAGAGTTTTCATAAATCTAAATACGCAGAAATGTTAGATTTCCAAAGGGAGCACTAAACACCCGAAAAGTCTGAAAATCGCTTCTAAGTGGCCCTCATTCTAACATAAGTGTGGAGATATCTGACGAAGGAAGTCTTCTCCACCCAAAGAATTATATGGTTTTTCATACTTTGCAAACAATTAATTAGTTAAGCACCATATAATGTGAAAAAGAGATGTTAATCACAACAGATAAAGGTCATAATGGGTTGTTTACCAACATAGGTACAGGCAAATGCAATGCTATTAGAAACAAAGCTTTTATTAGCCAGTTTAGGTTACAAATATGTGGGAAATGACCCTTCATATTATGCCCTTGATCCCAGATTGATGGAAGGGATCTGTCCTAAAAGAAACCATTGTTATAAGTGACTGCGTATTAAATGGAGAAAAAGGAGTAACCAAATAAACAATGTAATTGGTAACTCATCTGACAGTTGCTCCAACAAGGTTCTCCTAGTGGCAGGCTGTAAATGATTAGCAGAAAAAGAAAAACAATTTACAAAAGCCAAAATTAAAAAAATAAATAAATAAAACCACATATGAACAGGGCCCTCTGCCTACTTATATCCATCAGTATTTGTACCTAATATGTATATTTGACGTATAAATCCCTGGTGTTTTTATAAATATGTAATAAATAACTACAAACATAGCCACATAAAATAAAGCTAAAACATTAAACATAAATGGCCATTGTAAAGAAAATGTCAAGGTGTCCTATATTTATGATGTTTTGTCTGTCTTCCATACAGCATGGGGCAGACCAGAACTGGAAATCTGTAAACTATTGTAAATGCCTGAAGGGCTGATGGTGCTTTATATTGGGTCTGCCATGAACATTTTTAATGGATTTATATTATTTGAGGTCTATGTGTGCCACATAGTTTTGGTAATCATGTATCATGGAAGTGTGTATTTTATAATATTGTTTTGTCCTTGTACCACAGACCATGGGGGAGATACCATGCTGTAAAGTTTTGAGACAATTGCTACTTTAGAAAAGGTCTACATGAGAAAAACACCAGAAAAATGTAAGACAAAGTATAATGCAAGACAAAACCACTGTAAAATTACATAACCCCCTAAAGGATCGCCATTCCACCATTGCTAATTAACTAGCTCAAAACCTGAGGAATTTCCCCCAATAATTTCATAATTCTATTAAAAGTCACTATTGACTACTTCTAATTCTTATGCTTGGAGAAAATGGTACACAGTTGACAGAGAGAGAAAAGGTTCCAAAGGGAATGCAGCGTTGGTTGTTTGAGCCTGTAAAGTGCACCACCCTGACCAAAATTAAGTGACTTCTGAAGGACAAATGCTTTCTATGAACGTCCATCCACTGATCTTGTTTTTTTCCCTGAATATCAAACATATCCTTTCCGGTGACCCTTCCTTTTCTATGGTGTTCCTCTGACTCTGCGATTACTGCTTTAAGAAGCAATGCATAACTCTGATAGACAGGGGCAACTTCATTTAAATTTATTCAATACTGCTTAAGTCAGTCCTTTGTGTTAAACAGATTGAGTGACAGGAGAACTTTACGCTGGGGCAGGTTTCTGTAAATTAAAACAGCGAGGAGATTTCTTTTTCCCTCGACTTGATTGTTGAAGGCACACCGAGCAACTGTAAGCAGAGCCTTGTAATCAGATATGTGCAATACATACCTGTCCAGGTCAACATAAACTACAAACATCTTGCTTCTGACTAACAAAGTACACGTGTGTTCTATAAAGCAGTTTGTATGATAGGTCGCGTTTACAAGACTCCATGACTATATACTCTGTTATAATTTTTAGACAAGTGGAACTATGTTAAGTATAAGCGTTTTAGGGCAAATAAATACCAAATAAATTATAATGCAAAAGGTAAAATCCACACTTATGGATTGATGTGAGTAAATTATCTGAACCAATTGCTGCCTGGGTTTTTCCACAATCCGATTAAATCAAGTTTTTTTTATTGATAAATAAGACAAAATAAGGCATGAGGGTTTTTATCGTTGTTTTTTCTCTTTTAAATAAAATATCAGATAAATTCAGATTTTAGTAAATAAACCCCTTATTATGTTCAATATCTGTAATCAGAGAACTGTCAAATTTAATTTTGAGAAAACTGACAGCAGCGCATTAATTGTAAACCAATCATTGTCGCCTGCACATCAATGTCCTGCTTACACATGAAACTCGTTGGACTCGTCTCCCTTTCTTTGACCTACTTTTTTTTTTTTTTTTGGAATTGCTAAATCTTGAAAATTCGAGTTTGAAAAACTTGAACTTGGAAGACTTTTGGGGTTATATAATAAACACTACATTTGTACAGGAGCAGTAACCCATAGCATCCAATCAGCAGGTAGCATTTACTGGTCACCTGTTTAAATGCAAGAATCGTATTGGTTGTCATGGGCAAAGTTAGTGCCTTATATTATTATGGGTGGTTTGGGTCTTTAGTTTTTTTTCTTTGGGAATTTAGCTAAATCCAGATCCTGCAAAAATTGCAAGTATTTATCTGAATCTCGGATCTGTAAATGTTCAGTGGAACTTTTGTCCAATCGTCGGCTGGATATTGCACTTATTTTGTCGGAACGTTACTTGCACCAGCAATAATGGAAGCAACCGTGTCTGCAACTTTTCATGTTACTCCTCCTGATATTCATGAATGAAAGCTGAAGCCTTGGAAACACTGAATCAGTGATAATGGCATCACGTTGAATATCAGGAGCTGTCACCTACGAAGGTCATCGGCCATTTAAGCCATGAGCTGTTTCGTCACTTCCTGCTGGTAGGACGCACCCTTTTATTCTCTCTGTGCACATTAATCTGTTTATTCCCCTAAAGTATTTCAACAGATTTACCACTCAAAGGGGACAACAATTGATTCAGTTCCACCCATTGCACCGCTGGCAGCTTCTATGACTCCTCCTCCGTCCCAAAAGTACACTTCTGGCACTGTCTCTCTGACCTTTGCAGAATTATAGGTCAGTCTTTGTATATCCCGGCCAGTTCATCCTCTCTTAAACAATTTCTTTAATGTAACGGGGTAGGGCAGGTATTCCATCAGCATCGGACAGACCTGTCATTTTGTTCCTCCTTCTGATTTCTTTCCTGACAAAGAATAAACATCTTTTATGGGCATTGAATAATCCCAGTTCATTATTTACATCTCCTATCTCAGAGTAGCGAGAAGAATCAGTGCTTCTTTCATTAACCCACTTTTGGAACCCATCGCTCAACAGGAATATTGAATACACACCTTTTTCTCTGTCATAGAGATTTAACTGTATCAGTGCTGCTCTGTACAAGTTACTGGAGACAAACATCTCACTGTCCAGATCCCTTTATGAAAGGGAAATGAATCAATTTGCATTGGAAGTGACATACTAAAAGCTCAGCTACTAACACCAGTTCAATAATTAGAAATTGACGCAAATCAACATATTCCAGCATCATTTTTGGAGTCTGCAAAATAGTGCACAGTATAATTCATAAATCCCCATGCCCCAATGCAGGCTGGATAAAGACTTCATCTAAGATCCTCAGATCAGAACAAAGTTTGCTACATTGGATTAGTACTTTTTTAGTACTGACCCAGGGTCTGAGGTAAGCGAATATAATCACTAGGGATGCCTTATCAATTGACACTCTTTTGTTTGCCTTTAATTCCAAGATTTGTTGTGCCTGCGAGTAGGCCAAAGAGTGCAACATCGCATTTATTTTTCTCAGTGTGAAATACAAGTTTAGGGCCTATCTCTTAAAGCAACCTCAGTTATCAATTAGTAATAAAAGATGGCATGTGGCCATGAAGCCTGCACATAGAGGTCTTGGCCAGACAGAGCATTAAGTTAGAGACCACCGTTCTGTCCCCACATCTTCCAGGAAAAGTCTTAAAGGCTCAGAGCTGTAAAATAACTAGTCTTTACTACCTTCCCGACCCAAGAAACACTTAGGCTCCCTGCCGAACCTGGGCCATTAGTGTGATTACTAGAGGTCGGGAAGTTCAAATGAAAATGTCAATTTTCATTTGTTAGAATGGGCCATTTGCACGAGCTGAGCAGCCTGATAAGAACCCAGGCTGGCGCCCCTTCCCCCCCCCACTTGTGAAATCATTGCTCCCCAAAGGCCTGCAAATCTCATCCAGTAGAAAGGTGCCAATAGCTGTGTGTGCCAATAAAATGATAAATGAAGAGGGTCAACAGTGGATGGCTCCAGCTTTGTACTCTAAGGCTCAGTGACCTATTTTCAAGATATTAACAACTGCCTTTTTCCCTCTGAATGTTCACCATTGCTTTTTAGATTGCCATAGATTTATTGGCTGAACATTGCCATGAATCTTACTAGTTAAATACCCACATGCGCTCGTGACACGGCCACGGCTAAAAGTTAATAAAATACGTACTATTATGTGCTCACATGTCATGAAATAGTTTCCTCGGGTCCTTGTTTATAGAGGTGTCAAATTAAAAACTCTGTATTCTATTCATCATTTCTGATACACACAGCAGATTAGAGCAGATAAAG
Source organism: Xenopus borealis (assembly GCA_024363595.1). Lineage (NCBI taxonomy): Eukaryota > Metazoa > Chordata > Amphibia > Anura > Pipidae > Xenopus > Xenopus borealis. Next base: position 2,234,627 of record CM044445.1, read on the forward strand.
GGTGAAAGATTATGAAGAGCCACTTAAAAGTGATCTAAGGTTCACAAATCTGAAATTTATAGTAAATTAATAATTAGCTGGAGCTGCTAATTGTTTCTTTGTTTGTGCTCTTTAGTGTTAAACAGAGGAAAAGCAATTGTCTTTATTTTAATATTTTATAGTTAGCATGCGTAGCTTTTGTTTAGGTTTTCCATATTCAGGAGCTGACCAAAATATATCTGAACTTCACTGACACCTGTAGTTGAACTGCAACTTACAACATCTAGTTGTTGATAGGCAGGTAATGTGCCTTGGCACAATTTGTGGGGGGCTGCAGGGGACTGGCATGCATACAGCATGGGGTTGGGGAAGTCTGGACTGATCGGCAGAGGTGTGAGTAAAGCTGGCCATAGATGAGCAGATCAACTTGCAGTATCGTCAAAACAATCGGACGTCCCCATCTCCAGACCTGCCACTAACCTTTCACATCAAATAAAGTAGTAAAGAACAGATCAGACAATGTTCTGCCCCACAGCAATGGTACAAAAATTTCTGTTCAGCAAAGCTGGTCCCACTGAAAATTGTCCAATCGCTAATACATGCAGAGATATGATCAGCAGCCGACAGAAATCTTTTAACCTGTCCGATCAACTGAACAACCGATCGACATTGCAAGAAAAATGTCAGGACACTCCACACATGATCCGAAAAACTACAAATACTTGATATGTACGATCGGATATTTGCGTCTATGGCCAGCTTTAGTTGTGGAGCGGCAAACAAGGCAATGGGCCAAATAGTATTTTCTTGGGCACTAATATTATTTGACCTGGCTCTGTCCCAAGGCACTCATCAATACTTGAAATCCATAATCCATTTGGTTAGCATTGATGCCTTGAAGCACCAAAGTCCTAAGTTTAATTCCAGCCAGAGCCACAAAGCAATCCACTTATTAAAGGACAATAAAAAGCTATATCCCTGGAGGGGAAGCAAAATGTTAGGTTTTTTCCCTAAGCCGGTGCTCCTTTTTGGAAAAAAACGGCAATGGTCTTGGAAAAGCAGTGCCAATTCTGGGCAGTAGAGTACATTTGGAAAAAGTTACTCTACCATGCAAACTCAAGCCATGGATGCTTTGGTGGTAAGTTAAATGGCAGAGTTGTGCTCCACCAGCTTTTTTCTGACCCAGTGCAGGTTTTTACCAAAAGGAATGCTAGCCCAGTATTTTACCATTTTGGAACCCAGGAGTTGAATGATTACAAGGTATAATACCTGTATGTAACAGCAATATCCTCCGTACTATTACTAGTATTAGTTTGTGATCATCTAGACCAGGGGTTCCCAACCTTTTTTACTTTTGAGCCACATTCAAACATAAAAAGAGTTGGAGAGCAACACAAGCATGAAAAATCCTGGGGTGCCAAGTAAGGGCTTTGAATGGTTATTGGATAGCCCTATGTGGACTGGCAGCCTACAGGATTTTCTGTTTGGCAGTACATCTGTTTTTTATGCAACCAAAACTTGCCTCCAAACCAGGAATTAATGATACTTATGTAGAATGTTTGGTAAGATTAAAAGAGTTAGGAGTGAGTTAATAAAATTAACAAGACCAAATCAGTTTTTCTTAAGAACCAACTTATATCTAAATGGAGTGGGAAACATCCTGGAAGGCATTGAATATATAAATTAACATAGAAGCACAGCCTCACATGTCTGAGTAATTGAAAAAGGTTGGGGTCAGGGGCACAAGAAAGCAAGTGATGTAAATAAAAGAAGCTGAAATCTAAAAGAAATAGAATGATGATGAAGGGGATTTGTGTAGAAGTACTAGAGGGTAATGGAGAAACAGGAAAATGCCATATAATAGATGAAAATTTCTATAGGGACGGCATCCAGTGTGTCTGAAACAACCATCAACATAAATTGCCAGAGCTGTTTAATACGATTGATCATAATAATGGTTATTAGGCACACGTGGTTATATAAACCATGTGTCCACTGGTTCACTGAGGATCCTGGGAGGTTTCTCATTTTATTTGTTTATTCATAGTCAACATGGTACAGAGAATGTTTTCATATCAGTCCCTGCCCTATTGAAGCTTCCTCGCATCCACACTGGGGACAATTTAATTAGACTCCAATTAACCTTTCAATATGTTTTGGACTGCAGGAGGAAACTGGAGCATACAGCGGAAAAAAGCAAACTCAGGATAATATGTAAGCTCAGCATCAACCCTAAAGCTGGTCATACACATATGTCCTCTTTATCCAGTACTGTCTGCCCAAATGATCAGACAGTGTGGCCATAATGTGTATGTGGTCAATCAGTTGGATTGCGTACCCTGTTGGCCAGTGTATGGCCACTTTAAGACTGTGACACCAAAGAGCAACATATTCATTTGGCCACCTGTATTTCCACCTATCAGTGACCAAGTAAATTGAGTTAAAACCTTCAAAGCTTGAAGAATGCATATTTGTAGACCAACACAGAAGTAAAGAAGCCTAGCTTATTTTACGGCAATAGCCTGAATGAATTGTGATGAGTGGTCTCAAGACTTTCACAGTGAGGGCAAAAGTGCACCGAAGCAAAAGTCTTGGTGGAAGAGTGTCAGGTGACAAGACATCTTATCCAGGCTTCGGAGGTAAACTGTCCTCATGAATATCCTACAAGTGCTCTTTAGAACGTCAACATGCAAGCCTAGTAAATTATGCACAGCTAACTGCCTAGCCTGAACAGATGGTGTTGCTAGTGTAACACAAGACGGTTGTTTAAGTGGAGGATTTATATACAAAAGTTTGAAGCCGAACACTCTGACGGGCTACTCCAGTTCTTCTGAGCCGAGAGGCCGTAAAGTGATCTGACTGATATATTGCTTGGCATTCATGCTGGTTGCTGTGGGATTTTGCGGTGTATTTATATTTAGATAATGTCTTCATATTGCACTATACATATAGGCTACTCACCACCTCGGACATCCAATGAAAATAATTGGGAAGCATATAAGGGCACAGGAATTTGGCTATAAGGAGCTTGTCGCCCTTGCATGACAAATGTCTAGCAAGATGTTTATCACAATGTAGAAGAAAAGCCATTATTTTAATTACAGTACCTAATCCTGACCCTAATTATACTGATTCATTCAGAAGAATGAAGTCTAAAGTGTTTCATATATTTAATCAACAAAATGTCACACACACACTGCAAAAAGCATTACTGGCACATTCCATGTGTCATACACTTAGGGGCAGATTTATTAAAGGCTGAGTTGTATTTAACCCAATAATTTCAAGCGTAAACTTGAATTTTCAGGTAAAAAAAACAACCTCAAATTTTCTAGAGTAATTATACCCCACAGCTGGAATTAATCTGAAAATACTACATCTAAAACCTATTGAGGTCATGTAGAAGTCAATGGCAGATGTCCCCTCAACTATTTAAAGATGTTTGTAGCGTTCATGATTTTCAGGTTTTTTACCATGGGGTTTGCTCTAAAACACTAAAAATTTATTCTAGCGATTCAAGTTTTTTTTCAGCAAAAACTTAAAATTAATTTGAGTTTTTGGGTTGTTCACGCCGAATTCACTGAATCGAGTTTTTTCCATTTCAGTTTTTTCTTAAATTGGAAAACATTTGAGCTGTGACTTTGATTAGATAACCCCTTAAGGCAGTGATAAATGGCAGAATGCTTAGAGGCCTCCTGTAATAGCAGTGGAAGGTAAATGTAAGCCAGACAGGTTCCTGTCCAGCCCTTGGTTTTGTACTCTACTATTCTTCTTCTCTCAAAGAAGAAAGAAATAGAGAAAGAATATGCTAATGAATACATATATTAGACGGTCCTCCTACATACACATATAAAGATCCTCTTCTCCAGTGGAAACAAGTCTAGAGTGGCTATGGTATCTTCAGAACTGATATCCACCGTTGACTTTATCATTGGATTTAATAAATGAATTCAATATGTCCTTTTTATGAACTGCAGATGAAATTATGGAACATGTACATTACCAGTGCTTTATAAAGAGGCAACATGAGAGGCAATTGCTTGTAGAGCAATGACAATGACATTGGTACATGCAAGATAGCAGTTATTGCTTGGAAACCCAGAGGTAGAATTCTAAAGTTTTTTATTTTTAGCAGAAGGTCCAGAGGCTAGCATTTCTTTGTGCCCATTGCTAAACCCTGCTTTCTTTCTTTGAACTAATATTACTGCGGTTTGAAGGAGACTCAGCCTTGATGGGAGTGAATTATGACTGGGCTTCCTTGTTCATCGTATGCTGCTTCCTAGAGCACAATTTATTTTCATTTTCAAGTGTTTCTACACATGATTAAATTGCATTTTTTCCTCCATCACTAGCATATATATGAATGAACTTCAATGAAAACCTCAATCCTGTTAAATCACAAAAAAAACAGTTTGCAATGAAAATCACTTTTTTATTCATTTAGGTTGAGCAGGGCTGTTTTAAAAAAATCTCAAAACATAAAGCTTGAATGTTGAAAATACACCTTCCATTCTGGTGTGATATCCATCAATTCACACTTCCAGTCTGGTACAGTGAAAAAAAACTGAAAGCCTGCATGGATCATAGTAAAATTGTGACGATTACACTTTTATTCCTAACACAAGCTGGATATGTTCAATGGAACCATTGTGATTGGATATTTGTGGCTGTGCTGCCTGTTAAAAATTCTGTGGAATTCCCTACGACTCAGTTGAACTGAAGAAGCTCGGGGGACTGCTGAAATATTTTCAAGAAAAGTCCAGTTCCTTTATACTGTCATGACGTGGTTGAGTGAAATCTTCATAGACACCTTCCTTTGACTTCTGTAGAAGCTTGCCAGCGATAAGATTTTTCATTGGAAGCTTCAACATTTTCACTGTTGATAAATCTTGGAAATTCAAGTTTGGGAAACTGGAATTCGAGTTTGAATAAATTTCAATTTTATATATTTTTGCCCCTTAGTGTGACAGTAAAGCTTAGTATTTATTACATTATTGAGGGGAGAAAGTACATGGTTTGCTTATATGGCTGTGTCGACCTAGCTGGATACCATATGATATTCCAATATTACTTGTGCAAGAAACTGAAGAAGGGCATTGGCCTGAGGTCCATAAAATAGGATATAAGTACCAAGAGAAAATTATTTATAAAAGCATCATGATATCATGAATATAGCTGACTGGATCAGCTTTAAAGCATATTGTAGGGGGCAAAGGAAAATTGCTTCCCCTAAACTACTTTAGCAGTATGCAATAGCACACCAACCTGGAGTTCTTCTGTGTTTTGGAAACAACTTCCTATACAATTAAAAGTTAGAAGATAAGATAACCTTTACACCTGTCACCTGAATCTGATCGGCAAGCGTTTCTTTAAAACTCAGCCTCAAGAGTTTTCTATGTGTACATTAAACTAGGCCTTTTCCCCAGAATTCTTTTAGCTTTGCATATGAACGAGGAAAGGTATTGCCTCAACTAAAATGCTTGCCCTGAAGATAATCTTTAGTGAAGCAGTGACTTGTATTTTCCTATTACTGTTCCATTTGAATACCCAGCATTCAGATTAGCAGGGATACATTTTATGCACAATAATTCTTTCCTTGGCCTGTGCTATTATATGTGCCACATATCCTGGCAGGCTAAACCACAAATCAAATTGACAGACCAATCACACAATCTGGAGGGCTTTGCGCCATAACATCCTAACTACCAACTCTCCCCCACCACCAAAATGCATTTTCTTGGTTAAGATTAAATATTCTTAAAATTAGCTTGTTTGTTTTTCATTTCATTCCTAATGTGAAAGGGTCTTTCGTCTTTATAGGGGTAATTTGCATAATGTCTGCTCGATTTCTTCTCTTCTTCATCTAGGCTGCCTGAAATTCTTTTTATTCTTGTACTCTGCTTTGTTCTCTTGTGTAACAGACAGCCACATCCTAATAGTCTTTCCAAAGGCATGATGAATGTATAAGCCGAATATTGATCCCTGGAGTGATTGATTACAGGCCCAGTTTGACAGATGAGCCGACCACAACAACTGCCAATAAGGGGGCATGAGTTTCACGGTTCTCTCGCTCAACAGACTAATACTATCTGACCCACTGGCACTCAGGGTAACTCCCTAATCCCAGCTCCTGGAAGGGACCCTTTCAAACCCTGAAGCAAATAATTCATCGCTAAGTTAAAACACTCAGACACAGAGAAATTAAAGATGGGGAAATATGATGGATTATGGCTTGAAAGGAGCAGACTCTTCTCAGACTAAATTGATCCCCAGGAAAATGTTTTTGTCTTCTGTGAAAAATGGGCAAATATTCCAGAAGCTCGACTGTGCAAAATCCAACCAATCATTTTACTTTTCATTTCTTGCTTTTTCCTTTCAACCTAACGGCCATTTTCCAGGATTTTTGTTTATCTATTAAAAAATGTTGCCGTTCCTATATTCATAACTACACAAAACCACCATTTTTTCATGATCTTTAAATATCCTAGTTTTATTTTCAAAATCTAATTACCCTTGTACTTGATTAAACTTTGACAAGTATAGAGTAGAGCTGGATAAAATAATATTGAGGCTGAAATTTAAATAAAATTTTTATAACCCCATTGCAGACTGCCCCTATCGCGAAGGATAAGGACCGGACTGCAGTACCCCAATGGCACTGCACTTTGCACCTTGGGTCAGTTTTATTGTTTCTGGTCAAGTTTTTAAAGGAAAAACTCACATTTTTACAGGAAAAATAAACTTTTATTATACCCTGAAGTTACTAAAAATCTGAATCCAAAAATATTCCATCTCAAACCTGTCGAGGTCATATAGAAATCAATGGCAGTTGTCCATGAATATGTTTTTTACATCATAATCCACTCTGAATTTGGTCCGATAATCCAATAAACTCAAGTTGTTGCTTCGACAATTCAATAAAGTTTAGTTTTCAGGAGCGTCAGTCGTAAAATTCATATAGACACACAAATTGGTTGCGATATTTTTTCACTCCAACATTTTTTAGAAGAATTAATGATAAATTAGTTAAATTTGTGGATGGGTGTTAGGTCGACTTTGTTTCAATAAACAATTTAGATTCATTTGAATTTTAGTAAATAACCCTATTATCTTCAATGGAGCACAAAAAGATGGTCTTAAGTTGCCCTTAGTGCTCTTTCGTTTCCATATTGGGTCTACATATATGACCCCTATACATTATTGAAAAGATTTGTTTGTAATATTTTCACTTTTGATGTCACGTTATGTTCCATCCACTGATCCACTTTACTGTATATTTGCAGTTCATGGAGGCATCCTCTATAGGGTTCTTTAGACTGTTTGCACCTTTTTCTATAACTATATATATATATATAAATAACACAACACCTGCCACATTCAACATCTGTATGGAAACATGCAAGCTCAGATGGAAGGATATAAATCTTACGAAGCCACTGACAAATCAAACCGAACAGCCAGGTACAAATAAAAGCACATTCCTCTTGCTAATCCTCCCAATCGGCCAGTTATTGAAATTGGGCAGTCGGGATAAACTGTGGGTAGATCGATAATTATCTGTCTTAAGCAATCAGGCCCTCGGGAAGCAGGCGCCAGGTATACATAAGTGCCGGTCAGCATTGTTGCAGGCAGATAGCACCATTAAGGATTAAAAGAGAATTTGTATCAGCAGAAGCAGTTGAGCACAGGTGTTTTTTTCCCTGATGCCAAATAGTGGGGGAGCTTCCAGCAAAAGGCAGTAGCATGCAAGTGTACCAATGAAATCTACATCCATTGGCATTTTACTGTTCAGTTGTGCAGGCAAAGCCTTTGACATATATAAAGTAACGTTCTCTTTGGTATCACTCTAAGTAACATCTGTCTTTTGTCTGTTACTATGAATCCCTGACACTATTTTTAAAATTGACTATACATTGGCATAGAACGTTGGCTAATTTTGAACAGATTAACATTACATCACTGGCACGTTTTTTACACTATATGTCCCCTTTCAACATAATGTAAAACTTAACTTACCTTCCAATTCCCGCTACCGCCCAAGACCTTTATCCACCTGGACTGTCCTCTTTATCCCATCATATCACTTCCATGTTCTTGCTGTAAAAGTATTACTAGCATTGCTAGATCTTTCTAGCTGTATACTGGAAACAGAGAAGAATAATTTCAGGGAGAATATAACACGTGTGCCGCCAGTCTCTCTTTCCCTGTAAAGTTATCTGTACTATATGTTGCATGTAAATATTTGGGGCAACCCTTTGTCTTGTGGAGATGTTGATGAAATCAAAAGGCTGAACATACCATTCGCTGTAATATACTGAGAATACTTGTGTTAAATATGCAGTGTACCCCCTTTAATATAAGTTAGCTGATGTTGAAGCATCAGTTCTACCATTAATGTCAGAAGTTAGGCTCCCCAAAAAATTCTTACTGAGTTTCTCATCACTAAAATTTGTGGAACATATATTAGTATTATGCATCAGTCAAAAGCCAAATGGACTCTCTACATCCACCTAGGCCACAGCTGGTCTCAGAGATACTGGTCCCAAGCAAAGGATTCCCGCTCATCTGCCTGACACCATCCCCACTACCAACCCACTCAGTCAGTTGCTCTCAACCAAAACCCCCAAACTTCCCTTCACACTTGCTTATTAACATGTATTTCTATAGCGCCAACTTATTTCTGTGTTGCGCTCTTCATATAGCATGTCTCGATCAGGCCTGAGCTATAGAAGGCAATAGAGGAATGTGCCTAGGGCCCTAGCACCCTCTTTGCACCCCATGGCACATGCTTCTGCAGCTTACCTCTAATTCCATCCCTGATGTCAGTTACCTGAGCAACCAGCGGTCTTTTGTCTCTATTCTAACCCAACAGATCAGCCTGTTGGTCAATCAGTTACATCCTATCAAACTGATCATCTAAAACTAACCCTGCTCTAGGGGTTTTCTGCACAAGCACAAGCTTTCATATGGAGCAACAAGTCTTTTGCTATCGCTGACCCTATATAAAAAAAGAACTGAGTAGGAGGCTTACAGTCTTCAGTTGATTAATTTCAAGACGTGCTACTATTTCGACTGTGTGAGCAGCAGAACCTTGCCAGATGACTGTCAAATGATGTCCATGAAAGATGGTTCCTACGAGACCTGGAGGCAGCCGGTTAACAAGGCCCGACGTTATGACAGAAGGACGAGTTCAGCTTTACTACAGTTTGTACACATCCCAAGGCCATAGTCTTATTAACCTGATTTATCCCTTGTCCATCCGACTTGGAAGGCTATTTATCTGTCCATCCGTTTGACGAACAGGCCGGAAATTAAAAAATATAAACACCTCTTTAGGATTCTGTCCTCTGCTCATGGGCCAAGGTGAAGTTCCAATGTCAGGAAGCGGCTCTAGGAAAATGAAATTCTACAGCTTCTAAATTAATTTTCAGGCAGTAAAATGTTTCCTCGGCTGCCTTAAATATACATATGTAGGCATCTGGCAGTGGGACATGTTTGTCATGATGTGATACTGAGATGTCCCTAGGTAGGTGGGAGGGCCATAAATATCCCTCAGAGGGCCACTTCTTTCCTTTTGGGCCTCCACGTGGGCATCTTTGGTCAGGGACATTTATCTCTCCACCACCTTCCAACATGAGCCAGTAAAAATACTCTTGCTAATTCTATAGTGGGTTTCCACATCAACATGCTGCACAGCAACACAAGCTACAACACAGATCTTCCAACCCCAAGATCTTGAGCAAACAACCCAAGGGCAATTAAACTGCTACTATATTTTTTTTGTATGTTTGCATTTGTCTACTGGATGTCTACTGACATAGAGCAAGCGATCTATATTAAAATATACCCCAGTGGGAGGATAAAACTATGGCAGCAAACAGTAGGTTCATCACTATGGAAAGACCTTTACATTTCTTATTAGCCTGTACAGAGAGATCCCATAAAACTATGGCAGCATAAGTATTCCCCTGTACTAAGCACAA
>CM044445.1:2257291-2286643 GCA_024363595.1 Xenopus borealis
AGCAATTCCATATACCTTAATCTTCTGCAAAGAATGTTACATGGCTACGTGCATTATAATATTATATTCAAAGGGCTGTAATATAATTTGCTGTAGTGTAGTTGTTACATTATGTCTTTATGTGTAATACTAACTCATTCTGTGTATTAAATGTAGTATTTGGGGCAAGATGCAGATTACACTGCTCTATATGATCGCTTATTATATAGATTGCATCCCTTGCTCATTGGTTTAACAACATGGTCCACTCTCAAATTATTTTCTGCAGAATTCACTTTATTTCCTGCATGTGTGTGTAGTTTTAGATTTGGGGGCTTTGGGCGTTAATCCTCCACTGAAGTAATAAAATTTTTAATCCTGTGTTTAAAATATGAGATTTACTTGTCAAAGTCTGGATCTGCTGGAAGAATTATCATATCAATTCTGATGAAGCAATTCCTGTATAGATCAGACTATGTGTGTGTGTATGTTTTCCCCTGAGTTGTTGGAATCGCTTTATCACTAATACTGTAGAAATTGGATTTTATTTCTCTTTTATTCAAATTAATTCACAGCTGAAATACTCTATTTTGGAGGAGACCAATTCCCAAAATACAGTTTGCATTGTGCAAATTTTCTTTCATATCATAACTTATCTAACATGTCCATATGGGCAACTAGATTTAGCAATTAGGTACTACCCAATGTGACCAGCACCACTAAGGTTAGGAAACAGTCATGGGCTGTGATCTTGGCACATTCCGGTAAAGAACCTTCAGCATGACTGAAGTGGGAGCTCACTAAGGCTGCAGAAGTAAACTTAAAGATTTTTAGCTAACAATGAATGACACTTATTCGGTTCAGCTTGAGCCTGCCATGTAATGGGCAACTCATGGGCCTCAACATACATGTTCCTTATCTTTGTTCACAGTGGGGTTCTTTCCTGTACTCCCCCTAGAATTTTTTATTTGCTGTAATGAAGTAAAATTAGTTGAGTCCTACTGAAGTGTTGGTGGGAAAGCTTGGTGGAGTCAGGCCCCGAGGCAGGAGCAGAGCCAGGTGGCTCACAAAAATTTCTGGGTGACGAACATGACTGCGTTCCAGAGGGAAAAGAGCAGGAGTACACCAATAACAAAATGTGTAACCTGATAATGAATGTAACACATTCAAGTGGAACTTCAGTTCATCATGTAAGGGTGGCCCATGAGAGGGAAGATGCATCCTCATTGCTCGCATGCCTGGGGACAAAAGGCACAGTGGGCCTTTGGCAGAAGAAGGCTTCAGTCCACGACCAAAACACCATCACTAGGCACAAGGATGCAGATAGCAACCACCCAGCATATGCACTGGGATGTCAGGTAATGGGATTAGATTTTCTCCTCTAGCCCCCAATGCCCCATTTTGGACCCATGGTGCAGAGGTCCCTCATTACTGATCTTTGTTACTCTGCTTCTCCATTAAAAAGAAAACATCTGCAGGATAATTGCAGCAACAGCTCTGACAGCTACAGAGGACTGTTTTTTTCTCAGTGGTGCAAGTTGACCAGGGCCACCAACCATTGTGGGGTTTCCTTCCATGACACATGACTCTCCAACTCTCCGCTCGACCCATATGTATAGATTAGGTGATGTAAGTGCAGGCAAAAGTAAGGGAATGTTGGAGGTTGAAGGTCCTTACCAGGCACCAATACACTTTCTTCTCCTAGATCCCAGATGCTATAGAGTTACATATGCATATTCATGTCTTACTGTGCAGATTCTAATGCCCTATTTCATGTGATGAGCCATATGTTTTATATTTGGTGCCCCCGTCATCATTTAATGTTGTCCTCCACTTCTTTCAGTCATTTATCTCAGTAGCCTCTTGTTTTAGATTGTATTTATGGCCACTTAATCTGTATAAACAGCCAAGGACAAATATATCTCTGTGTATTGATCCACTCCAGGCTGATAGAAGTTCAAACTCTGGAGGTCCTGTACTTTGACCCTCAAATAGGATATGAATCTCAATCCAATAGAGTGATATTCAGGCACCCTGCATACCCAGGGTTGCAGACAGCACTACTAGGGGAAAAAAATCAATAAGGAGTGCTAATGATTCATAATTTATGGAGTGGCTGCCATTTTAATATTAAAACAAATGTTATATTGCAAAGGGAGCTCAACATAGGTGCTAGGAATGAAAATATTTCTTCTAGAGTCGTTTTCTGCTGCAAAATGAATGTAATAGTAAGTGTAATTTATTGGTCTCATTTAAGCCACTAATTTACTCCTACTTATGAAGAAGATATGAACTTGAGGTTAAGGCCGGCACTTTGCTCAAAGCATGTTTTTTCCCCATAACGATTTATCTTCATGTTCACGGTGATGGGAACGTAATGCTTATTCGCTCTGCTGATTTAATCTATAAGATATAGACGCACCCAAAAAATTGCATGTATGCTGAGGTATGAATCTCTCTTGGTTATCACACGCTAGCATTTGGGATTTAAAAGGCACAATTACTTCATTAGGATCCAATTCTGATCCAATTCAGTTAAATCTTTTTCTTTCCCTTTTTCTTTGGTGGAGAGACATATACCAGGTATTGTGACCATACATCCCAAATGTCTTTCCATAGGCATGGCATCCTCTACTGTCAGTGAAAGCAAACCACATCTTGAGAGGAAGAGTGCCTCATATAATCTGTTCCAGTTCCCATCATCCTGTTTGTTTCAAATCATAACTAATGAAGGCAAAACATACCAAGGCACTAGGAACAACTATAACCTACAGGTTACGTTTCCAACCCAATTATCCATCTATTCATAGAAGTGTGTCTCATGAAGGGCAACCATCATAAATCATGGGCCCTGTCCTTTCCACAAGGAGGCCCCAATTATTTGGACATTGGTCACCTGGAGGCACTGCCAACAAGTAGAATATGGCACCAATGAAGACAAAAAATAACCTCCACACATGTCAAGCCCTGGTCTCTCTCAGCCATGCCTATCAAGCCAAAAATCCCACCAGATGTAACCCATTCCCTGCATGCAATGCCTCATTAATTTTGTATCTATTGGTGTCCCCTTGACCATTGGGCCCTGTCTGTACCCCACTTATGATATATAAGAATCTCTGGGGTCAAACCATGCCTTGGATGGAAGGAACTCCTAATATTAACTGTCTATTTCAGGACCCATTGCTAACTCAGCATTCATACCATGTGTCACATGGTATAACTGAATTAGAGTTGAGCAAAGCAAATAAAGATATTGGGAACATCTTGCTACTAGCATGAACCTTACTCACTGTCCTCGTTAAAGAGAAAAAACTTCATATCAACTACTCAGTACAGGTCTCACCACCTTACCCATGTTTCATCATTTCGATGGATTAAATTAATAAAAATGGCACAGCTATATCATGACTATTGGGGAAGCAAAATATGACTCATCCAACTTGCACAGATGCTTATCTGTCCACAAAAGTCATCGGAGAGTCACGTAATGGCATATTTATTAATTGCTAGAAAATCGTCCCCCTACTTTATTCTCTATCATTTTCAAGGTTAAGCATTGAGACTCTTCTGCCTATAAAGAATAATCCACTAGGCTGGGATACAGAAGACCACAAGTCCAGCAGATTACATTTCTATGGGACAAACACAAGAAGATATTCCTTACTTTCAAAAGAAATGTCAAATATTTCATTTACTTGAGAGCCTATAACTCTGTGATGTTTATAGAATATCTTTCATAGCTCCCATAGACTGCATGCTTATTGAAAAATTAGGAAGAAGGTCAAAACTCTATTGATTGTAATAACCTAAACGACATATGTGTAATTACTATAGCTATTGTCATAGGGGGCTTGCTGTGAGGTCACAGTACTTGATTGAGAAGGACATGGCTGACAGGACGTTATCTTTAAACAGACTGGGAAATAGCGGAAGAACAACATATTCTAGCTCTGATTTTTTTTCACAGGCCTTATTGTGATCATCGAAGGATTTAATTTTTAAAAGTTATTTGATTGCCTACTTCGCCAGATTGGACCTACCGAATTGTAATAGAAGCCTATGGGAGCCCTCCCGTAGGCTTCTGAGGCTAAGTCCTGATCGAATAGGATTCGTACGATCGAAGTCTTCGATCGTTCGAATCGTACAAATTATTCAAATGATCGAATAATTCATTCGAATGATCGTTATTCGATCGTTATTTGATCATCGAATGATCGAAGATCGAATAAAAGGGTAGCCTAAAACTATTCGATTAGCATTCGAAAATCAAATGCTAATCGAATATCGAGGATAATCGAATTTTTTTTGGGGAATAATAGTAAATCTGCCCTAAGTGTAAAATTAAGGGCTCATGATTCATATCCATTTGCATCTATTTTCTAATATTACTTCTAACCATTCTTAATTATCGCTGAGTTACTCTATTGCACTTTCCATTACTCTTTAAATTTTCCACTAAATCTGAGATTGTTGATTCTGCTCAGTACATAGTACCAGGCACTGGAGCATGTGCAGAGCAGACCAGGTAATTTTTTGGAGAGGATCAGGTACCCTAGATGAATGGAGAGTCAAAATGGGCCAGTGGGACATCGAGTAACAATGTGGATGCTGACCGAGTCCCACACCCATCTACGGCCCATGCTGACCCCTGATCTTGCCCCCCTCCAGCCCCGATCGCTTTTGTACCTATATGCTGGTGCAGGGGGGGTTGCAACTTAAGTGGGGGGGTCTGTATGGGGATTGTGGAAAAAGCAGGGGGGCTGGGGGCCACTGTGGGCCTCCATCTCTCCAGTCCAACACTCCTGCATGCTCAGACATTGCTTCTCAGACATATTGGAAATATGGGGAAGATAATATTGCGATGTGAGTGGAAGTGAGTGGATAGACGAATACAGCCATCGGGGAGAGGAAAAGTGCACGTAGCACATGGAACAGAGTTGCAAAAATGGGTTGCCTTGTCTTTAATTGCACTTGGGTCTGTGCAGAATAAAGCTGACCCATTGCTTTCCTTTCCCTGAATGTGTGTCTTCCAGTGGGCATAGGATTAGCCCATTAGTGCACACAAAAGAATTAATTTTGGCTGGGAGTAAGTACAAATATATAGATAAGGAAAGTGAAAACTGTAAAATCTACCCTCTATAGCAGGACAACTATAAATATACAGAGAAAGAATGTTAAGCTATAGGCTCATACTGTACTATCTGTAAAGTATTTGGAAATCAATACGGCAACTCACACCCATTCATTTAAGTACAAATATACCCATACTGAATGTTAAATGCTCATAATCAGCTATACCCTGATAGTGTACTCTTTATGGCATTTGCATAAATACAAATATAAAGAGACGGAATGTTCAATCTCTAAATTCAATTATACCCATGCACTGTACTATACTATAATTTATTTCAATAGGGTATATTTTTCCTTTAGACCACTGGTGTCCCTTTCTGAGATCCCAGTAAGGGGGCGAATAGAGTGTATTCTGCTGTTTAACATAGATGTCATTAATTAAAAGCTAAACTTACGGAGCAGAGCGAATTTCTGCAAAAAGCAAAGGCTGATACATTTTATTCTTTTTTAATACAGCATTACAAATGTACATATGTATGTTTTGGGGTGTTTGAGTTTCAGAACCTTGGTGTATGCCTCACCCTGTGTCCTTCAAATATCCTTTTCATACCATTCAATTAAAAGGTAAAAAAAAGCCTCCTAGAGCCTGGCCATCCCACTGCCTCTTACTGTTTCATATATTCTGACAAATCTATTGGTCTTTTTTTGTGCATCAAGGTTACAGACCAGTAATATATTCAGTCTATTAAGTTATTACAGAGATAAATAATTTGACTGCTTGCTGAACTTTGATCCCTTACCTTTCTCCCCAATAGACATGTACTTTTACGGTATTTAACTAACCCTGCCTATCCCTTTGCATAACAATAATTCCCTTCCAGTCACAGACACCATTCGACATCAAGGAATTTATTTATGGATACAGGCAGCTGTAATATTAAAATTTAAGACCAAGATGGAAGAAAATTAACTTTACATTATTTATTAGGAATAAACATTGTGCAAAAGCACGGAAGACGAGTTGGCTCCATAAATAGTCCATAAATGAAATTAGGATTTTCTCATTAACTATGCACGCATCAGTATGCATAGGATGCAGATAGCAGAGTGGCTAAAAACCTTTCACTCTTCTCATCTGGTAAAAGCATTAACAGAAACACTGAGAGGGCTGCCGGCAAAGGTTCCTTGGAGAGGTTTCTTCAAAGTGAAAATTACTTCAACAAAAGCATAGGAAAGTAATGTCTACTATGGGGAAAAAACAGAACCAATGGCTACTTTTAGGGGCCTATTTATTAAACCTCAAATTTTACTGGTCAAGTATTTAAAGGGGAAAAAAACTAGAATTAGAGATTTATTATACCCCAAAGCTACTAAAAGTCAGAATCCAAAAATACTCCATGCCAAACCCGTCGAAGTCAAGTAGAATTCGATGGCAGATGTCCCTGAAGATGCTTCTTGACACTGTGATCTGCGCTGGTTTTTCAGTTAATCCGATAAATTTGAGTTGTAGCAGCAATAATTTGATAAATTCGAGTTTTTGGAGCATCAATTCAAAAACGTTGTACAATTTGACGCACAATTTTGTTGCAACGTTTTTTTTTTCCGCTGACTTTTTCAAGAAGAATTATCGATAAATGAGTTAAATTCGTAGGATGTGAGTTGACTTTGTTTTAATAAAAAAATGAGTTTAAGTAAATACCCTGTAATGTCACAGAGAAATGTGATAGTGTCTTATATGAGATATACGCAGAACAAACCGCAAATGATCATATTAAATACAGATCTGTACTATTGTTTATAAATAGGAGGAACAATACAATGAGAATCTGCAGACCGCGTGTCTGACATTTATTATTATTTTAATGCAAATTTCAATATATTATAAGATCCTTCTCTTATTTAGTTAAGAGGACACTCAGTTAAATTGAACATGTTAGCATAATAAAGCGACGCAATTTAATTAAGCCATTTAATGCGACAGAACTTTTACTTGCCATGCGGAAGGAATGTAAAACAGGCATTAATAGAAGAAAACAGAATTCGCACTTTTGGTTAATCTCTAGAAAATTAATATAAAATAAATATAAATTAGTGATTGTTTAAGTTATCATTAGAATTTAAATTGTATCTCTAATTTCAAGAAAAAAATCTAACAAATATATTTAAATCCTAGTGTTTCAGTTACTACTTGTGAGCTTTCTCAAGGGAAATATATATATGTATATATAGGTATGTGACCTGTTATCTAGAATGTTTGGAACCTGGGATTTTGTAGATAAGGGGTTATTCTGTAATTTGGATCACCAGATTTATGAAGGGTAGAATAGCATATTCAAATTTGAATTTTCAAGTGTCAGAATTCACATATTCAAATTTTAATCCCCCTGTTTGAATGTAAATTCAAATGTGAGATTTCTCACAGCTCGACCATGGAAACAGTCATCATTTGATTATTTGCCCGCTAAAACCTGCTGGGTTCATGTACAAGTCAATGGCAGAGGTCTGTTGAGCCATTTGGAGATGTTACTAGCCTTCCTGACATTCAAGTTTTTTTCAGGAGACAAACTTGATTAGTACGAATCAAATAAAAATTGAGTACAATTCAAATTTTCGGGTCCGAACCATTCAATCGAATATTAGACATTCATATTTTTAGATGAATTATTTATAGTTTTATGTAATTGTATAAATATAAAAATATATTCGAATTTAAAAAAATTCACATGAATTTGAAATTCGTCCTTTGATAAATGGACCTCTAAGTCTAAAACAATAGGGTTGTTTTGCCTCCAATAAGGATTAATTATATATTAATTATCATAGTTAGGATCATGGTACTGTTTTTATTATTTAAACATAAGAATTATTTGTTTATGGATAGCATGTTTCCTGGATAACGTGACTAAATCATAATGTGATTAAATCAAATTTCTTAGCTAAAATTGGTATGTAAGTTTGGTCGAATTTTTTTTAAATGAATATTATGAGCTAAATTTGGATTTTGGTAAATAACTCCCTTAACATCTTGAGTGATAACTCAATTTTAATGTAATGCTGCTACCTTACCTTAGTATATTCTGTTGCTTGCCCAGGGACCCATTGAATTTTAATTTTGTTCACGAAGGTTTAAGAATTTGTGTTTTTCCTCTAGAAACCTCTAAAACAAAACACAGTTCTTGAAAGTTAAAAGGTCTTGAATGGGAGCTATGCTTATACTATTGGACGTTTTAAATCAATTTGAACTTTTAGAGGCATTCTGGGTTTTTTTTCTGCTAGGTATTGTCCGAAAACTAGAATTTTTAGATATTTTAGAAGTATTAATTTTTTTTGGATTGTTCAATGTAAATTCCCTTCATACTTATTTAATTCAGATATATATATATTTTTTATAAATGTCATTACAGCTGTAGTTTAATAGAAACTGAGTTAAATTGTGGTTTCAAAAACCTCTAAAACCACCTTTCATAAACAGGACTCTTAGTTCCTGTTCTTCTTCGCTAAAAACTGTTATTTTAGATCTTTTGTTCATAAACATTTTCTTCTTTTCAGATGTATACATTTTGACACTATTTTTTTTACATTATTCAAAGTTAAGGACACCTTGCTCATAATTGATTGTGCCATCCAACCAACATGGAATTCTTATCAACATCATGTGCAACTTTTAGTGATTTTCTTTTTAATTTATATGTAGTATGGATTGTATGCACTGTATCGTATTTATGTCAATACAGTTACATTGGAGAAAATTAGTCTTTATCACTCAGCACAAGGTTTAAAGTTTGCTTTACTGACCTACAAGGTCGAAGTGATGTTACGCTGGAACTGTATTATTTTTTAAGGTCAGTTATTTGTAAATAATTTTCTTGTATTATTTCAAATTATAATTCCTGATTAAATAAGTCAGTAAATATAAGTAAATATCAACCTTCTAATATGTATCTACGGTCATTAACAGATATCAGCAAATGAAGTAAACTTTATTCTTTTATTATCTTGCCCTATAATGCACATTTATGTAGCAGCGTCATTGCCTTTCTGTGTAAGTAACATCAATGAGGAAAGGTAATTTCATTAAAATGTACATACAGTATTAGTTGTTTTCATTAGGTTCCTCAGTGGAGTGCCCAACCCCATGCTACAAAACAAAGAATACAAATAGGTACCCCACCCACCTCCTTAAACAAAAACAGCCTACAAAAATAGACGGGTGTTTTAGGGGAATTATGGTTCAGGGAAACCATTGATTGAGAGGTGTTTTACTTGTTGCAGTAAAATGCCACTAGCGCAGTGGGAAAACAACAGTATTAGAGATTTTAACATATGTAATTACTAGCCTTAACCATACTCTTTGTTTCCAATAATGACTGTTTATTTCTCAACAGGACTTTTATTGCCCTGCAGACCTCCAGGGTTGAAAGGGTTTCATTTAGAGAGGCTGTGCCCATTTTCTTGAACAACAGAAACATATAGAGGGTTATATAGAGAGAATTTATCTCATCTTTTTATTAAACCAAGCTTGACCAAACTCCCATCCACGATTTTAACTTATAAATACAATGCAGGAAAAGATCAGGAGACACTGAGATCCTTTTGAGATCCCAGATATCATTGCATTGCATCTGTCAGGAGGTTACTCATGCTTTGTATACAGGGTAGAGACACACTTTCAATACAAAAAGTTAGCTGTTTGGAAGCAAATTTTAATTAAAATCTAAATTGGTAGAAGAAACATCAAAATATGAAGAAATTACAGGATAGTGTGTATATAACAATTTTTGTTATATCTTGGAAGCTCAGTCTCACTAGAGGCATTTTCTCAAAATGCTTCCATATAGGGGCTGGGTCTCATATTGTTTACCTGCGTAATAATTTTTTTTCTATATCATTTTTATTTTCATTTTTTAACAAAGCAATTAATAAAAAAAACTGAAGAAAAAAAGTAATGCACAAAAACAAAACAAGTGTTCAATAGGAAAATGCACTAGATTCCTGAAATCTCTTAATTTGCCCCAAAGAAGCATAACTGTTCAGTTTTTAGTTATTTGAGAATCCAATAGCTGTGAGAGCATCAGTGCAACTTTATTTCAGAGTTCCTGTACAGTGAGATTATTTTTTCATTTGAATATAAAGACAGGAGGTTTAGGGAAGCTAAATTAATAGATTGATAAAAAGTTAAGTTCATAAGCATTACTTTTCATAGTAATGTGAAATTTGTATAAGCCGTAAATTGTTATTCCCACTCCGACCTCAAATTTAGCTTACAAAAAGTTTTTTGGAGCTTATCTCTGCCGATATGGCATTCTGTCTCGGTCATTTGTCTAACGTTAACCTTTCCTCTTTTTTAATGTTTCTTTGCTACTTGAAAAATGCCAGGTCAAAAGGGATCATGACTGGACCCTCTTCAGTTGGACAGGGAACAATTGTAGGTCATAACCCCTCATCTACTCTGAACATTCGTCCTGGCAGGTGGTCTGAGAAGGTTCTGTTAAGAGACGTGTGCCTGTATGTGGTTCATTGTGTGTATGCAAATGTAAGCCAGACATGGGGAAGTATTCAAGAGCCGTTTTGTCCGAGACAAGTGTTTTCTTTGATTAGGAGCTTAGGTCTTGAAGCCTCCTCCAGTATCTTTGGCAGTGTGTCACTTTTGTTTTCTGATTCTTCTGGTGCTGGGATGGTGATTGTGGACCTCATCCCTTTGTTTGAATTACAGTTAAACAGATCATACGTAACACTTTTTTTTCTCCTTTATCTGTTGTGTACACTTGACTGCAAGAATAATGAATCTAGGCTTCACAGTATCGGTCCTCAACCAGTGGCTCACGAGCAACATGTTGCTCAACAACCCCTTCGATGTTGCTCCCATTGGCCTCAAACAGGTGGTTATTTTTTAATTACTAGCTTGGAGGCAAGTTTTGGTTGCATAAAAACAAGGTGTACTGCCAAACAGAGCCTCCTGTAGGCTGCCAGTCCACATAGGGGCTATCAAATAGCAAATCACAGCCCTTTTTTTGGAACCCCATGCTTGTGTTGCTCCTCTTCGGTTGACTAATCTCCCCAAATTACCTTCCCCTACCTTGGCACTTGGAGCATTCTTTTTCCGAATTTGCCTCAGGAGGAAACTTCGGGCAACTTCGGAACCTTCCCGCCAGCCATTAACATACTAGCTGGCGGGAAGGTTCCAAAGGCAGTTTGAGAAGATAAGTCACCCAAAGAAGAGGAGATTAGTCGCCAGGTGACTAAATCTCCCCAAATCTCAGCGTGTGTCTCTGCCCTTACAGGAACCTATGATTGTCCCAATTAACATGCCAGTGGCTGTGTTTGGTATCTCTATATTCATCAGGAGTAGGGCACGTACGTGTCTTTATCCCCACACCTTAACTTAAGTTGTATTCCCCTTTCCTTTGTGTACTGAATATGTGGTTTTAGGGAGGTATTAACAGTGGTGAATTGCATTAACTTTGTACATACTAAGAATTCCTAGGAAAATCTTTTATTCAAACTGGTTACCATATCACACTGATTTACTTTCCAAGACATTACACAGTATATTGGACAGAAGCCACAATCACTGATTTTTTTTTTCTTTTAAAGTTAGTTGTTATTGTTCAGAATCCACCAGCAGACACCATAATGCTTCCACGAAAATATGATTTATGTTTAACAAAAGGCCTTATTTAGTTTGCCATCTTCTCCCAAGAAATGAAATAAAATATACATTTCACATTGTGTTAAAATTCATTCAAATCCCAAGAGCTGTTCTGACCTTTCCCAATACACGAGGAGGGAATGATGAGAAAGTTAAATGGGTCAGCAATCTGGATAGAAGATGGTCAGCATTTGCTTTACGTAGCTGGGATTCAATAGGAGGAGATAACCTTTCTCAGCTGTCATTAGCTGGCTCATAATTTATCTTATTCCACAGTGGGGACAAAAACATTCTCTCTGGTGGGTAATTTGAAATATGTCAAGTTTAGCTACATATTACAGAACCAGACAGCAGTTTAAATCAGAATTACTCACAGCAGTTATAGCATCTTGTATTCAATCCATGTAACCCTTGTTTGGTGGCAAAACTTTGCAGTTTTATCTTATTCATGTTCCTGTGGTCTCTTAGAAACCACACTTTTGTCCTAAACTATTTGCCTTTCTGTCCCCTTCTTTCAAACAGCTTTATAAGTGTACTAGATAAAAAGTGGGTTAGCCCCTTAGTGCTCTAGCACTTCTGCCAGGGGTCATATTAAATGACCCCATAGTTTTTTGCCCCAAAAATTGTCAACACAGATTTTCTATTGCAGGATTTAACTGTATTCCGGATGATCATGTTCACCAACCCTAAACATCTTTTTTTGTAGATAAAGCCTCAGAGTGAAGTCCTACTGGTGATCTTTCTATGGGTAGACAGTTGTTCCATTGCTCTGATTGTTGTCTGGTTTTTAACAATGGGAAAATTTCACATTTGTAGAAAAGTTTTTTCTCTTCGAATTGAATCATATCCATGAACGTGAGATAACTTTTTCTCACTGAATTGAATCTGTCCCTTTCTCTGTTGTCATTATCAGAAGAGGTCTATTCAATTTGTGCTACCAAGCACTGCTTTTCCTTGCCTTGTTGAATTACATGTCCATATTCTCTTCCATCCCCTTAACTTTCATTAAATCACTGTATATCTCACTTAATCCTGTTGGAGGGTCAAAACTGCTGCAAATCTTGGTGTCATCTGTGAAAAGAAGCACTTTTCCTTAGATTCCTTAAATATCATCATCAATAAATATATTAGCACAGATCCATGAGTTGGGCTTCCACTTATCTTTCCTTCTTCTGAGCTTACAACATTTATTAATGTTGCTTTATAATGCTAGTGTTGAAACCTTAAGGTTCCTTCTCAGCCATAAATACTATTAATATAACCCACCAAAGTCCATCTTTGCCATAAGTAATATTATTATGAATCCCCAAGGTTCTTTCTTAGCCATAAGTACTATTAATATGCATACCCAAGGTTCACCCTTAACCCTAAGTGCTATTAATATAAATCCCAAGTTTCCTTCTAAGCCACAAATAAGTACCATTAACATGAACTCCCTAAGTTCCTTCTTAGTCATAAGTAAGTAGTATTAATATGAACCTCCAAGGTTCATCCTTAACCCTAAGTACTATGAATATAAACTCCCAATGTTCCTTTTTAGGCAGTAATAAGTAGTATTATTAATATGAACCTCCAAGGTTTCTCTTTAATCCTAAGTAGTATTAATATAAACTCCCAAAGTTCCTTTTTAGGCATAAGTAAGTAGTATTATTATGACCCTCCAATGTTTCTCTTTAACCCTAAGTACTATGAATATAAACCCCCAATGTTCCTTTTTAGGCAGTAATAAGTAGTATTATTATTATGAACCTCCAAGGTTTCTCTTTAATCCTAAGTAGTATTAATATAAACTCCCAAAGTTCCTTTTTAGGCATAAGTAAGTAGTATTATTATGACCCTCCAATGTTTCTCTTTAACCCTAAGTACTATTAATATAAACCCCCAAAGTTCCTTTTTTAGGTATAAGTAAGTACTATTAATACGAACCAATGAAGTTCCTTCTTAGCTATAAGACAAAATGATTAATATGGACCCACAAGGTTCCTTCTTAGCCATAAGTATATGGATTGTTATGGGTCCACCAATGTTCCTTCTTAGCCATAAGTAAGTACTAATATTAATTACTAATATTTATATGAGCCCCCAAGGTTCCTTCTCAGACACAAGTGCAGTAGGTTTTAATGGGAATCCCCCATGGCCCTTATGATGGCAGCAATTTATTAGAAACCCTAAATCCGTTTATCGAGTACAAGGAAAGCAGCATCTAACGTGAAACTAAACAAGTGCTCCCCGAAACCATCTGGAAGTACTAGTAATAAATTTGCTGTTACAGAATAATTACATTGCCTGCCTCTGCTGCCCTTTGGTGCATTAGAATTAGACACATGCCTCTCGATAGCCCAGAATAATATTGTCAACCCATTTTGATGACTTTTATTAGGGGGGGTAAGGGGAAAACATTTTCAGGCAACCAGCGGGGCACGCTTGATAAATCACATCTGGATGCCTCTTCTTTCAGAGTCCCTGACAAGCTAGGATTGACGACATGCAGGGGCAGGCTGATGTCAGGCACTCCTAATGAAAACCATCCCATTTAACACTCTCCACTACCAGCTGCCAACAGACTTAATCTACTGGCATATGGACAAGGCTGTGTTAATCTCTACAAGGTCATTAACAAGAAGACTTAAATTTACATATGAGGCAGCAGATGTGGTTCCCCTCTAGTTACTGGGATGACACACAGCCAGGCCAATAAAGGTTGGGGACATAATGAAACTCTACAGAACCCAACAGTAGACCAGAAATCTCTTCTTCCTATTGATCTATACACTTACATTCCTTTCCCCTCACTTCTGGTTTAAATCAGAGTCATGGATTATTTCATGTATAAAGCTGACGAGAGATCATTATTTACTCCAGGATGTTTATCCATCAGGTACATGCCAATGATCCAGTCAAGTTGGACTTTGCAGTAACATTTTACCAGGTTGAATTACATTATAATGAAAATTACTAGCTCTATCTCCTTACATGAGGTGCTATGAGCAATCTTTTTCGGCAACAATTTAGAAACATTTGTGTTGTGACATGGAATCATTAATTCAAGCTAATGTTTAGAGAAAGGCTTTTAAACTCCATGGCAAGATAAGTCATCCACACGTATAATAATAATAATAAGGCATATTTCCAATGTCCATTCAGAGATATATGCTTATACCCTACGGAAAATAGTGCCCGCTGGATGTTGCCTTTCTTTGTTCTCTATCCTGCATAGAGGTGCTGAAGAAATAAATGGCATTTTGGTGACTCCATAAAGAGACTTGCCATTAGTTTATGGAACCTCCAGTACCCTCCTTCTCTTTTGTAAGGGATCTAATGTAATGAACGGTTATTTGTTATCATAAACATATTGTATCTTGACTAATCTGTGTCTAGGCTTTTGCATTTACAGCAGATTTTAACCTTAAGCACTGTCTGCGGCTGATACAGCAGCTGCCATACGTAAAATTGTCTAGAAAATATGTCAAGGAGGGGGGGGTGGAGAATATTAATCGTTCTGCACCCCTGGACCGAGAACCAATTCATTATAAGGTTAGAGCGGTCTGCTTTTATGGCACCAATTCTACTTACTAAAAGCTAAATATGTGTTTAAAAAATATATATATTTTATGTAGATCACATATAGGGTATCCTCTAGCTGACCCTGCAAGGTAATTTTTCTAGACGATAAAGATAAAAAAACACCTTCTACAGGTCAGAGTACCCTCTTGCACCTCTGGTAGTTACATCAACAGAAGGGATGAAAGTCCATATATCTATCGTCATATATTTATCTATCTATCTATCTATCTGTCTGTCAATCTTCTATTTACCATCTATCTATGTCTTATATATATATCTATCTGTGATTGATAGCATTGGTCGTCCGTTGTGCTGGTTCACAGAGCTAACTTAAACAGAGCTAACTTAAACAGAGCTAAACTTAAGTATTTTGTCTCTACATTAATTATACTCTACTATTTGAAGAACGTTCTGGTGGGAATGGCACCATTCCTAGGCTCAAACTGCATGGATCTAGTTAATCAGACTCACTTCTGACCCATCAATCAATGATCCGTCCCTGCCTAGTTAACCCGTGTCTTTGCCAGGCTATCTGAACCAGCCCAAATCCAAAAGTAGCAACCCCCCCCCTGCACGTTGCTTTATACCAGAAGTGATATCACTAAAACTAGAAGTGATGTCACAACTCAGCACACCGACAAACACTGAGAGAAATTCCATCATTCTTTGTTAACCCACATGTAAATGAATCCACATGTATTTGGTAAATCAGTGTTTTTAAAACTTTTTTTCTTCTAATTATAACATGTTTTTAATTTCCATTAGAGATTGCCTCAAGAGCAACATTTGCCAAATAAATTTGAAATGCGTAATAAAACCGCACGTTTTCCTCTGAAAAAAAAAACTCGAATGTCAGGAAGGCTATTAACATATCCAAATGGCTCAATGGACCTCTACCATTGACTTGTATGTGGACTCGACAGGTTTTAGGTGGCGAATATTTGAGTTAGGACTATTTCATTGGCGGAGCTGTGATATTTACATTTGAATAGCGGGATTAAAATACGAATGCGTAAATTCTGACACAAAAAAAATTCGAAAATTCGATTTCGAATTCACTATACGACCCTTAATAAATCTGCCCTTTTATGTGCATTGTATGTTACATTAAATGATATACTGTTTCATACCATTAACTACCATACAATTTAGAATGATACTACCTCTCATTAATAATGTGTTGCATTTAAGCCCAGCTAGGCAAATGCATTCTCCTTACAAAGAGTCCTCTTCTGATCTCCCATGGGCACAGTTGAATAGCCATACTATAAAAACAGTCATTACAGCATATTCCCTTGATATACTTTGTTCCACTGAAACTAGATACAAGTGATTTCAAATTCAATTTAGATATTTCAATGACTGGTGTACCAGCTGGAAAACTGGCAAACTAAATGTGGTCTTCAAATGCTCTCATGCCCCCCCGGGACACTGGCATATGCACTCCGATGTCCAATGATATAAATGTCATATTTTCCAATGTATATTTCATAGTTCACCATGTTTATGGTTCTGAGGCTGGCTATACAATATAGTATATATAGTATATTTCTATATAACCCTAGCCTTATCGGAGGTAAAATCATTTCCATTTATCAGTGGTATTCTCTGTATGAATTCAGGCAGTGATCTTAAATTAAGCTTACCTACTGATTTTACTAGTGGAGAACCTATTGCCCCCTTCACTGCTGTTTTGCACAAATAAAATCTGTCTATAGGGGCAGAATGTCAGCTCTGGAGAGCTTTGCTTGAAAAGCTTTGGAACTATAAAACAACCACCCATAAGTAATCATAGGTACCTTTTATTTCAAGACATTAAAGATTTAATCTGACTCATGTTGTACTGGTCTGAGGACCTGGCAGTGTCCTGGTAAGTCAATATGACTTGCAGAAATTGAAAGTTTTCTTAACGGGTGATTCACTTGCATTACAATAGACCTTTCAAATAGCAGTCACCCCCCTCGGAAACCACCAGCTGATGTGTCTTCACCATTTAAAGCCTCCAGAGGGGAGTATAAAAAAAATGGCATCACTGTTTTCCCTTGAGGGTCTTGCATTTTGTCGCTTCATTAAGCACTAAATGGTTACATTAAACCTAACAGCTCTTCTGAGATGTAGCTGTCGGTAATGATTTACTGGGATCCATCTGACTAGGGTATTATCAAGCCTCCCTTGTAGAACTAAGCCTCTCCTTGTGCAGGTGTACTGTGTTTAGATGGAGGGTCTAAGATGGATTTCCCTGTTCAGCTTTCTATGAGAATTCGCTTTTCGTGTTAAGGTCCAGCAATACACATATTTGTCTGCCCGTTTTCTCTCAATTCATTTTGGGCTCACTATAAAACTGTTAAAGGAATTAAAACCAAAGTTATTTTGTGGTATAATTGCAGACACAAGTATGTTCTCTGTGGTATTATTGGTTGTGTCCTTCAGCAGTGCTTAAACCCCAGCTTCTTGAGGAAGTGACTAGCACAGTCACGAAACGCGTCAAGCCATGCTCCCCCCTACTTGAATTTCCTTAGGGTTTATGTCATGATTTTAATCATATTCAAATAAATTGGATTTTACTTCTACACTCGTTCTATTTATCCTGGCGAAAACGAAGAGCCCTTCGTGCGCTTATGGTGTCTCTTCGCTTAAACCCCAGCTAGTAGTTTTAAAGGTTTGAAGAACCCTTATCTAAATGAGAAGAAATTGGGAAAAAATATATTTTCCCAAAGATTGGTTATCTGTCCATGGTGCTGACCAAATGTTCATTTGTACCGTAGAAAATATTAGTTTGGGAATCTAAAAATGAATGTGATAAAAAGACCATTAAAACAAAAGGACAGATTTTACTAAATTTAGTATTTTTAGTATTTTTATGTTTCTGCCTGTGTAAGTGTAACAAAGAGCTTCTGTAGAAGGCAATTCTGCCAAATTCGTCAGTGGAACAAAAAACTGAATTTGCAACACTCAATAAAGCAAAAGAATTAGCAAATTAAGCAAAAAGTGAGCATTCAAGGTAGTTTCTATTCAAAAAAACCTTCTTAGCCCTGACTTTTAAGCCTTTTGATAAAACACATTAAATAAAGTTAAAGTGTCCGTCCAGTTCAAATATCTCAAAGGCCTACATTCTGTTATAGTCATAAGTAATTAGAAATGTTGCCCGTTACAGTAACTCAATCGAAGCCATGTTTGAAAAGCTTGTCTGTGACTGGCAATGTCATTTGCCGGGTGCCCCTAATGTACACAGAGTAGCTTAGATTACAATGGATGCTGTAACTAGAGCCATGTTTCAGGAAAGGAAATTAGAACCTTAACAAGACAGACAGTGGACTTGAGAATCGTGGGGTTCAACTGGAGGTCTAGCACTATTTAAGTTTAGCTAACACTATTGTCCCTGAAAATTAGTTACACAGAAAGGTCCCGGAATCAAAATCTGTGGAGCACCATTGGTTTTTTAGCCTACACTGGGCCTGCCAGATTAGTTGCCTTTAGAAAGTGACTATTTATTAGGAAAATGGGTTTGTACATGGGATTAGCAACATTTAGAGCACGTCACTCAGCAATGTTGTCTGCTTTTCCACTTAGCATCATGTTACCCACTTGCGAAAGAAAGAAATTTCATCTTGGTCCTTTATCCCTTCAGCTGAAATAATTTGATTATTCCAATGAAATTGTGTTGCAGAATAAAAGTATAATAATAACAAAATAATAATATTTAAGGTCTGGAATTAACCCATGTTCAAAAATCTATTTGAAAAAAACATATATATATATAAATATATCGTTTTAAAAAAGAGAATTTGACCATTTTTTTTTACTTTTTAAAAAAACTTTTACCAGTTATAAGACAATTTACAGCATTATTGTAACTAGATATTACTGGGCCTCAAATCAAATTATTTTTTAGGAACCCAAAATGTCTAGAGGTTTACCGATATTTATTGAAATTTTATATGAATTAGGGTGCCCCTATACATCTTGGGCCCCCCTGCAGCAAGCAGGGTCTGCTTCCTCTGTAATTACACACCCTGATTTACATAAATCCTATTTCACAAAAATGTTTAAACACTATTGATATTTCAATATTTGATAAATATTGGATGATTATGGCCTATTTAGAAATAATTGTAAAAAAAATTCTGCAAAAACTGTAATTCGGAAATAACTTGTTTGCACTGAAATTGAAATCTACTGTTTATATTCAATGAGTCTGCAACATTTGAAATTTCTTTTGAAAACTAGAGTTTTAAAATAGCTTGAGATTTGAAAAAAAAAAATACCTCCCATTGGCTTCCACAAAAGCTAGCTTTTTGTTGCTAAGTCCCCCCCACAAAACAGGGAAAAAATCATGCGTGCTCGGACTAGCCCAAATAAAAATTTTTTTCTGTTTTATAAATCTAAAAAATTTAAGTTCAGAAAACTCTTATTCAAAAATAATTGTGCTTTTCCACTGCAAGAAAAATAGTCAGCCTTACGGTGTCACTTGTAAACATATTAGGTAGAAAGTGAATTTTGGCATGTGGGCAGAAATCACTTTTTTGTTCTTTTTTGAACAGAAGAAGTAGTACTTTTGTATATTACTCAGTCCCGGATTTGTAGAAAGGCCACCTAGGCCCGGGCCTAGGGTGGAAGGATTTTAGGGGGCAGCATGCACCACACCCACATTGGTTCAGAAACACTGGAGATGTACAGGAGATATGATAGATTTTAAAATTTGCCATGCACCAATCCCCATTGGTGGAAATTTGCCCGAATATAGGCATAAATCCGGCCCTGTTATTACTACAACATTTATTTTGTTTGAGTTTGAAGAGTATTGAGTCACTATTGCTGTTTATACAAAAGACTTCATTTCCTTAGATTAGTGACCATATCTTGTGATTTTTGGGGGAAAAAAATTACACAAGTTTTGTCTTGCATTATAGTTGGGTTTCTATATATATAGTTTCAGAATCAGGAAAATTGTTTCACAATATTTGTTAAGATTTATCATCGACTGCCTGATAGGATCATTGATTGGTAGATAAGCCTATGATATCTAGAGGAGTTGGAGAGATACAAAAATTGCTGGGATACTGTAAACAAAACCACTGCACTGGCATGATATATAAATGTAGTACTTCACAGAAGTGATGTGAGGGCCGGCCCGATACCCGCGGGTCGTTCAGGTTTGAGCCGACCTCGTACCCCCATTTGCGGGTAGCAGGTGGGTCCAGGTTGAGCTTTTCCTCCTGCATTGCCAAAAATTGCAGACTTCCGGCTTTATAGCCACGCGTCTGCTCGCCCCACCCCTTTCATGACATCATCAGTGGGGCAGGTCGGCATCGGTATATAAAGGAAAGTCGGGCCTGGGTGGAGAAAGGAAGGATTAGGGTCGGGTAAAACCCAACCCGCACATCACTACTTCACAGCCACTGTATAAGCTTTTCCATCCAAGACCATTATTTTGATGGAGATCATGAGATACTGATAGGGCAAATTGTATCCCTGACCAATATCTGAAGAATATCACCTGATATTCATTGGGCAAGTTAGAAAATCCCACCGGAATGAACTGCTGCTGTGAGTACACTTCTCTTCCAGTAGGATTAAATAGGGCCCTATTGTGATCTAGTCACTGGTCCGGGGCACAGTAATTGTATGAGCCGCAGTAAACCCACCAATTGGACAAAGATCCTCTAATTTTGAATTAGAGGTAATGATCTGACAAGTGTGATACTCCCATAGGTACAAATCAGACGGTAGGAATATACATTATAGAAT
Organism: Xenopus borealis; assembly: GCA_024363595.1. Classification (NCBI taxonomy): domain Eukaryota; kingdom Metazoa; phylum Chordata; class Amphibia; order Anura; family Pipidae; genus Xenopus; species Xenopus borealis. The sequence goes on from CM044445.1 coordinate 2,278,305, forward strand.
ATTATAAACAAAAACTAGAAAATGTCCACACAGGGAGGCCCATTTACATCTACATTCAAATGTTGTGGTTTTAGAGATTGTTTTAAAACTCTGAAAAAAACGTTATTCCACTAAAATTCACAATTGCCTTTTCATGTATTAAAATATCTGAATATGATAAGTATGAATGAAAAAACTCTGAACAATGCACTCAAAAAATACAAACACCACTAAAATGTCAAGGTTTTTTGGACAATTAATAGTGACAAAAAATTTAGAAAAGGGGGTACACTCAGAGGCCTATTTAGGTCAGATTTTAGTGGTTTTTGAAACCACAACTAAACTGACTAAACCACAAATGCCATGGCATTTATTAAAATATCTGAATAAAAAAAAAATATGTATGGGAAATAATGCTGAACAATTTGCCTAAAAATATGAATACCTATAAGTCCTCTAAAGTTCTAAGCCAGTGGTCCTCAAACTTGGCCCTCCAGCTGTTAAGGAACTACAAGTTCCACAATGCATTTGCCTGACTGTGGCTGTCAGACTCCATCATTGCATTGTGGGACTTGTAGTTCCTTAACAGCTGGAGGGCCAAGTTTGAGGACCACTGTTCTAAGCTTTTCAGACAATTCACTAGGAGAAAAAATAGGAAAACCCCTAAAAGTACGATTTGATTTAAAATGATCCAATAGAATCAGTGCAGCTCCCTTTGACTTCTATAGGACCTCAAAAAATTTTACTTGGCAAAGTTTTGTATTAAAGTTTTTTTTGGTTACACTTACTAAATCTCAATTTATTTGAGCTTTGAAGAAAAAATAGGGAAACCATGAATTTTTAAGCCAATTCCTTGACGTGCAACATTGGGTTGTAGGCAGAATGCATCACTACAAGAGAAATAATTGATACAATCCACACAAAGAATATCCTTGTACCACCATATTTGAAACGACTTTGTATCTTTATAGAGTATAAAATTTTGTTATTATACAAGAATACTTTGACATCTGATGACTTCAAAAGATTCTGGGTTTGCTTCAGACAACAATATATATTTCAATTGTCGCAGACCAGCTCTTTATGGCTCTCTTAAATGGCATTCAATAAATAAGCTGTTAAATGATCTCTGGTTAATAAATTTAGCCAGACAGAATCAGGATTTTAGCTGACAAATTTATTTTACTTTTCGAAGTGTTTGATCATTAAAGAGAGAATAAATTAAATACATTGACATACACATATTCTACCGTATTCAACTCACGAATAAAAATTTACATACTGATTTTCTGATTCCAATAAAACTGCATCTGTTTTATTTACTGTTTTGAGAAGAGCGACGTTAAAAGATACAACAGAAATATAAAAAAAAAAAATGACAGTAGAAAGTTTTTTCTTAAAAAAAAGTTAAAGATTTTAAATGAGATAAATATTGATTTATACCAGCGACAAAAAAAATACATTTAAATATGGATACAGGTTTTTGGCAACAGACTTTAAGTGCAATTGCAAAATGCTTCTCTACTGCAGACGTGTTAGACTTCAGAATATGTTTTTAAACGATGATTATCCAATTATCCAATAAAGGAAGTCCATACCAATTTTCAGAAGAAACGGGTAAACATGATGTCTAAATAAGTCTACAGCTTCTCTTTGATTATGTTTGATGGGAACAGAAAAATCAAGAATGGCCTTGCGGTATCGATATAGACCTGGTCAGTAGCATACAACACAAGTAAAAACAAGTAATTAGAAGACTTTCACTCACAGTTCCATTTTAGGATTAAGTTCTCGGAACACAATGTAGGGAAGCATTAGCAAAACTGAGTACAATCTAGGTAATAAGCAATGGGTAAAGATGTCTGATGTCCATTTCTCAAAATCACTGTATTATCTGTGCCCTTTGTAACACGTTCTCCTGGTGTTTGTCATCTGTTTTAGCAAAATATTTCCATCTGCCTTTAATGCACAAAATGTAAGCTCGCCAGATAAGTCTTTATCAAAACTGAGTGTGGTCAACCTCATCCAACCAAGAGGCCGGGCTTGCAGGAAAATCTGGATATCCACCACTGCTACCGGTGGAAAGGTCAGAACTTGGTCCGTTTGCCCCTATTACTCTCATTGTTGGGGCAACTCCTTGTCCAATTATTCCCAACCCAGTGTCTGGGAATGCCAAGTTTGAGAGCAAAGACTGGTGACCTGGCATTGACTGTAGTGATGCAGGGGACTGAGGGATTCCATATGGACTGTTTGACCTCAGATTGTGATATTGATCCTGAGTGGGGATTCCACCATGTTCTAGGGAAAAAGGACCATTGCTTCCAGCTTGTCTGCCCAAAACAGGAGATGAATCATTCAAGCTGTTATAAATCCCATTGGAGTGATTCAATTCAGATATAGACGGTTCATCTGTAATAGAAACATAGTTCATTGGTTTATTATGTTTTTAATGAAGTATTCCATGATCATGTATTGTGTGTGTGCATGGTTGAATAGATTGGACGGTGGATATAGCATAGCATGGATACATAAGATGAAGTTCAATTGAAAGATCAATCTATAGGTTTAGAGGTTATATCATTTATGAATTAAAGATATGCTTCAGTTTGGGTTTTGACTCAAGAGTCAGATTCAGCCAGGACTAATGCAAACCTCTTTAATGTGATGATGAATAATATAATAATATTTAAGTGGGTAGACAGAAGATAAACCAAGGATGCATAGACAAATTGGTTGGTCAGTACATGGATGGCAAATATATGGAGACCTGAGTGGGTAAATAGATTTGTTGTTGTAATATACATCTGGTCCCATGTGCACCTGGGGATGGTTGGGTAAAAGAAAGGACTGTTACCTGTGAATGACACTTCAGCATCACTATCAGGACCTTCCTCCTGGATGCTATCCTTGTCAGATTTAGAATTCCCCCTTGATCTTTTCATGTTCCTGAAATACTGGCCCCATCTTTGCCTTCCTGCATCTTTCTTTAATCTCTTTTCTTTTGCTCGTCTGTTCTGGAACCAAACCTTTTGGACATAGAAATATTTATTTGAAACATTGATTCATAGGCACAGTGGATATGCTGGTCTATGTGAGCACTGAATATTGGGTCAGGAAGGCCAGACTTAGACCTTACACTTGGACCTTACACTTGGGCAGCCCTTATGTAAAATGCTTTTCATGGCATAGGCAAACAGAGAAGACGATGATGATGCTGCTTACCTGAACCACCCTCATATCCAAGCCAGTCTCAGAGGAAAGCTGCTCTCGGACATGCCTGGCAGGTTTTGGAGAGTTGTTATAGGCATTTTTCAGAGTTTCCAACTGTTTTGCGGTGATTGTGGTTCTTGGCCTCTTTGCAGTTGATTCTGCCTCTGTGATGTAAACCAGCACAAAATAAAAACATTGTCAACAACTTAATGCAAACAAGCCCTCCTAAAAACAGATACTACAGTTATTGCTCGTGCTTTCAGCCACCACTTCGGGTACATGCTTTCTAGAACCAGCTCTTGAAAAAAAATGCATCTTTGATGCATTTTCAATCTTAGTTGTCTAATATTGACTTGTATTTCAACCTGACCAACTTTTTCCTCTCCTCCAAAATACACACAAGTGCACTAGATGCTTTGTGTTATCCTCCATTAAATTTATTTCAGGTCGATATGTCTGGGCAGTGATGAGTAACACTAGACTAGAAAACTTGTCACCTATCCTGTATGAATATTATGGTGGTGTGAAATGGGTATATGTAAGAGGCAGCATATACCACATCTCTTTGAGGAAGGGTAGCTTAGGCCTCCGAATTGTTGGGCTGGAGCCCTTAATAAATTGGGCATATCACCCTAACATCGGGGGGTTACCTATGTTACTTATGGAATGCAATGCAATTTGCTGCAGTGAAACTATAATGGTTTCAGGGAGCAGTATTGTAGAATATATAGCAGCAAGTTATGTAGGAAACAGTACAGCAGGTCACAGGTAATTATGAAAGCAATGATGGTTGAACAGGTGTACAGAACAGAACAATAAGGAACAAGGTTCAGCCAGAAGGTTGGAAAACAAGATGCAAGGAGAAAGTTGGAAAGAGCATTGAAGCAAGATGGCAACTGTGGTAGGGTTGCAGTCAGCATGGATGAGCACATTAATGACGAGGGAACAATACAGCAGAGAGTAAATTATATGCTCATGGGAGTAAACTGCAAAATAGCTTATCAAGTTGCAGCAACAGTTACAGCTTTTGTACCTCTCTGTTTTGCTGTCTCGTAGTCTGCCTTGCACACCAGCCTGCTGTCCTCCATGAGGTAGAACTCGTCCCCAGTAGCCAGCTGCCTTTTGCATACAATACAAGCGAAGCAATGAAGATGATACACAAACTCCTGGGCCCTTCTCACCACCTGGGTAGGGGGGATTCCTTGTTGGCAGGCTGCACATTTGGTCCCAAATCTCCTAGAAGAAAGAATTGAATTATCTGAGGAAACACACACAGATCTTCATTGGCATTGCCGGATATTTAAGAACTATGCAGAGTACAATTCTAAACTCACTGTATCCTTGCCCTATTGATACTTAAACTTGAAAAAAAATACTCAAAATAAAGTTCCAAAGAGAATTCTCGAAATGACTGAAAAATAGCATTACCAACAACTAGGGCTGTAGTGATTCTAAAATGTTCGAATTCAGAATTTTTAGAATATTCCACCTAAGATTTGGGCAGATCGAAGACTTCATTCGGATGTTGGTTCCAAGCATCACATCAATAAGGATTTTGTTCAAACAACTCCTGGATTTGGTGCATCCCTACCGGGTACCACTATAAAATATTTTTTTTTGTAAAACAAAGGAACACCCATATATGAGAAGTGCTGCCTTCAAACGTAATATAATGATAGAATTCATTAATCACCACAGTCGATTATTGTTAATAATAATGATAATTGTTCAAGTTTTTTTCAACCCAAAAATATAGAGAAGGGAGAAAGTTAAGGTAAAGAACAGAAATGTAACATGAGGAAGTGGAGAGAATTACAATTATTATGAGATTGTGCACGCCTGATTAAATGATATCATATTCCTATATGATAAAACACAAATGTAGTAGCCCAATTTCAACTATTGCTTTAATTAGAGCCTTTGGAATTTGAGGGAATTTTCATTATTGCACCAGCAAGGTTGGGCTTTATTGCAAACTTAGAATTTACCTAAGCAGAGAATCTTTTATACTGTGTGTGTGTTATTTTAGCTCAACATACAGGTGGGTTGGAAACAACAAATTCTACCTACGCACCCATCATTTTGACGCACTGTTTTTTAATTAAGCCTCAGGATGTTTATCTCAAACGGGTCATCTATCCCTTTAGATCCCTCATAAAAAAGTGTTAGAATGTGCAGGTAACCGTGATCTGTATAGTTGGTAGCACCCACCTGCACCTTATTTAATGGCAAGCAAAATCTCCCAACATTCCCTGCCAACCAATTATGTCATAGGGTGTACAACATGGAGCAGACTGCGTTTAAACCAAGCCTTTTCAATTCCAGCTCTTTATGATACTTACTTAAAAAAGTCATCTTTGCAGTACACACTGTCCCCTCTGCTGAAACATTTCTCTGCCAGTTGGATCTGACAGTCGTTACATTTTAAGCATTTGCTGTGCCAGTGCCTGTCGAGAACCTTTAGGATGAAACGATCTACAATGTGCTGATTGCATCCTGCACACTGAGGGATTTCTGCAACAAACAAAAACATCACAGCGTTTGAATTTTGTAATCTACCCCACAACTACATTTCTACAGTCACCTGTTCCTTTTAACATCAACAGTACATTCTTATCTGCCTCTCTGTCCTGCAATTAATATATATATATATATAATATTTAGGATATGCATTTGGGATAAAGCTTGTATGATATATTACAATATAAAAAGAAATGACAACAAACTCAATAACTAAAAGAAAATTGTACGTGGTATTAATCAGCAACATCCAGATCATATATTATATTCTCATAATATATTCTCAAAATCAGCATTAAAATACATATATGCATAAATGTATATTTTTTAGGATGGCATCAAATAAGCCCTTCATAGCTTTAAACCATTTATATTCAATATTTCAATTAACTGGTACCGAATAATTATTACTGCCCTTAAGGATCAGAAAGAAGAAATACTACATTTAAAAAAAATAAATAATAATAATTCATCCCTATTCAAAGCTATTCATTATAGCTGCTGTAACAAAATAAAATGTGTTGTGGGTAGAAATAATGCAATATATATAGCATACATTAACATTTGAAATTTGTTTCAATAAAAATTTTAAATCAATGTTAAAATTTTTTGTAAAAAAACAAGTGCACAAAAAGCAAAGCACAAGTGTAATATTTAATGTGTTGTCCTTTGCCAGCCACTAAAAATATAAATAACGAGAAAATAAGTTTATATTCTTTTTAAATAGAAATCTCAGGCAATTATTTGTAATTTTTTATTTTTTTTTAAATTTTAACTAGTTTAAAATCAGAATGAGCCCGAAAGTGACTTTATATACACTCAAAAAATAAAAACATTATGGCCAGGAAACTAAATATTGGTTCAAATTAGAAGTAAAAGGGATAAAAAAGTAACACACATACACACATAAAATAATACAGAGACCACAAGCAGAACTACTTTTTTCTGCGACCCCTCTTTTTTTTTGTTGGGAATTCATATCAAGCAGGGGTTGGATAAGAAATTGAACTTGCCAGAGAAGATGATGTCCCAAGGTAGACAGCCCATTGTCCCTTACTTCAAAGGAAGAAATATCCAGGTTTTTTATGGAGAGACACAATTGCTAGAGCCTTGCATCCCCCAAATAACCAAGCAATATCACTTTATATTCTTTCTCATCCTCCATGACTAATCCAGTCTACAACACCCAAACCTTCCAATTAAAATCAGACCCGCTTCAAGGAAAGCCATTATGTGCAAAGGTCCTTACTTTGCATCCTGACCTTCTGTAAATTAGTAGATCTCTTGCCGGCTCCTCCATACTATTATCAGGTCAGTGTGGGGAGGGAGAGGGGCAGTTACCAAAATAACACATGCATCTCCTCCTACTTGAATCGCTTCTTCTTAAGGTACAAATTCAGGTGGTATAAGGGGACACAGGCTTTCCACACCCTCAGTGTAATTTCATTTAATTTAGGCAAAGTCAACAATTTGTGTTAGACCTTATAATTAACTTGCTTGCAGGACCACACAGACAGAGCAGGTCATTATGGGTGCTATTGTTATCTGGAACGGGTGCTGTAAGACCAGCAGCAAGTGCCAGTGGCTTCACACAATATAGATCTATAGGTTACACAATATCAAAAACGGCAATTTTAAATTAAACTAACAAATATAATATTCAGCTTTCAAGAAATCCGTTTTCGAACCAGCAATAAATAACGATAAACTCATGACAATACCTGGCAAAACAATAAAAGCAGGGGAATTCTATTCAATCGGTATAAACAGAGCAGGAAAATCCAAAATCAGTCACAGAGCTGGAGCTTTTTTTTCAGTTAATTTCTTTGTTTGGGCTAAAAAAAAAAATTTGCTCAAATTTCGTTGCTTCTGAAATTGTTCTGGATTGTTTCTGCATTTTGAAAAGAAAAGTTGATTGTTCTTATTCAGATTAGTGAGAATTAAGCTTAACCCATTCTGTGAAAGGGTTACTCTGATATTAAAGATAAGGTTGTTAAAATATTACATTGTATTGCAGAGGAAACCCATTATGTTCTGTTTGTTAATAAAACAATATACACAAATGATTGCTTCCTTTTTATTATAACATTGTAATGGGTTTGGCAAGAGGAAAGTGAGCTTGCGTTTGCATTCACTGAATTCAGACGAGCTAAAAGCTTTGCACTAGTTATTTAAATATTAATCTTCCTGCCGAATTCTGCTCTTCCATGTGACTTATGTCTTTTGTCTATGGGACGATGATCATTTAAAATAAAAATAAATAAAATGTTTTTTTCTTTTTCAAATGTTCTTTTCTGAAATAAAGATTTTTAAAAACAGTCACCTTTTTCCATAAAATTGAGAAAATTAATTCTGAACATTCGGTTTGTAAATGCAACAAAGTATGAAAATCATAGGTTAAATTAGTATTATTTTTAAAATTAAAAAACATTTATAATTCTAATATGGAGAACGAACGTGATGACAGGTTTAACAAATACATTGAATAGTTCTTAAACCAAGAAAATTCAATTTTGTTTATCAATTTTCCCGTTCGATGGCAACTTCAGAGTAATCCAAAAACGTTACTTATATTAGTTGATGCTACAGGCTTTGCTAAATGCAAATTATTATTTAAAAGCCTACGAAAT
>CM044445.1:2328574-2347733 GCA_024363595.1 Xenopus borealis
GGACAGTGCATGGGGTAGATAAAGCCAAGCTAATACACATACAGATCAGATGCCTGACTTAGTAAACAAATCCCAAATCTTGAAACCTATGACAGCCAGTACGTGAGACTGTTGTTGCACTACAACTCCCAGCATGCTTTGCCAAGTAAAGGCAGTCAGATGGTTGGTGGGGGCAGGAGGAGTAGAAGAGCAGGCCGGGTGTCGGTAGAAGCCGTGCAATATGATGACAGATATATAGGGTAGTTGTGAGATCAGTAGATCCGGTGCTGGATGAGCCACTGGACCAATGTCCCCTAGAGCATCAGTACCAGCCCCCAGCACTCACCGGTCACATCCCGGCCCAGATCCTTCCAGGTGGGGGCGTAGTTGATGCAGTGTCCGCACCACGACGAGTAGAACTCGAGGAGCCAGGCGGAGGAAGAGTTAAACACGGCCCGCGCCAGCGACTCCTTATTCAGGATAGTGACAGAATCCTCCGGCCCGTACAGCGTCTCCCCCCGCGCGATCCCGGTCACAAGCAGAACCAGTAGCAGCAGCATCATCAGTACCGAGCGGAGCGGCAGCATCACGGACGCGGCCATAGCGCACCCCCCAGCGCGCACATTCCCTCTGACCTCTCACCTCGTGACGTCACCGCCTGAGGCTGCTCCGGCAACCATAGCAACCCCGGGGCGGAGTCTTCGTTGCTACGTTATGCTGCTGGACCAGTGGCACTTGTTCTGTGTGCCTGTGCTATTATGCCACAGTCCTCCAGCCTGGCACCCACTGCTCTGATTATAGCATTCCCAAAATTCTCTGCAGCGCCCTAGCCCCAGTGCATTCTGTGAAATCTCCCCCTCCAGTACAAGCTGAGGAGAACATTATGGCATACCTCCAATCTGTGCCTTTTTCAGAGACAGTACCTCTTTGACAGCTCAACCTGCACTCCATCATGTGGAAAGGCCCTCTTTTCTCTGCACTGAACAGCCAGAAAAAGAAACAAAGTGTCTAACTTAATTAGCTTTGGGCAGAGAGTCCAGAACAGCTAACAGATGCAACTAAGATACTTTGTAACAATTTTGAGATAAGAAAATAAGTGATTGTAACAGTTTAGAAAAGGAGAAATGTTTTCAAACTTTTATAACCTGCCAAAGTGTAAAATAAACATGATAATTAGGGGGTGTGGCCACCAAAACAGGTGTGGTCAAAACATTTAGCCCTGCTAGGTGCGAAAAAAGTTTGTCCCTCTTTTTACTTCCAAAATATTGGGAGGTATGTTATGGGCACTGTGTATTGATTGCCATCCTCGCCTGAGATGTACTGATTGGCATTCTCTCCTGAATTTGGCACCATGTATTGATTGGCATTCTCTCCTGAATTGGGCACCATGTATTGATTGGCATTCTCTCCTGAATTGGGCACCATGTATTGATTGGCATTCTCTCCTGAATTGGGCACCATGTATTGATTGGCATTCTCTCCAGAATTGGGCACAATGTATTGATTGGCATTCTCTCCTGAGATGTACTGATTGGCATTCTCTCCTGACATGTACTGATTGGCATTCTCTCCTGACATGTACTGATTGGCATTCTCTTCAGAATTGGGCACCATGTATTGATTGGCATTCTCTCCTGAATTGGGCATATATATTCATTGGCATTCTCTCCTGAATTGGGCATATATATTCATTGGCATTCTCTCCTGAATTGGGCATATATATTCATTGGCATTCTCTCCTGAATTGGGCATATATATTCATTGGCATTCTCTCCTGAGATGTATTGATTGCCATTTTCCGTGGAATGAGCACTGTGTATTCATTGGCATTTCCCCTGAGATAGGCATTGTGAATTCATTGACATTCTCTCCTGAGCTGGGCACCATTTATTGATTGGCATTTTCTCCTTTAGGCACTGTGTATTCATTTGCATTCTCTCCTGAGACGGGCACCACATATTGATTGGCATTCCCTTATGATCACAGCCAAGCCAAGTACCAGATCAGAGCTCTGAGTAATCTTCATATTGAATTCCTCATGGGGAATCAGCACATCTGAAAGCCAAAATCCCTTGTGTGCTCTTTGATGGGATTACATGGGTAGTTACATTGTGTATTTCATTTGTATCTTCCCACTCTTTGTAGTTCAACAACACCATCAATATACATCACTGGACAGTGATATCGTGGGGGCCATATTAGCCAGCCCAATGACCAATGGGAAAAGGATTCTGTACTGGACACATTTATCAATTCACTACATCAGTAGCTCCTGAGCAACAAGTTGCTCTTCGACCCTTTGAATGTTGCTCCCAGTGGCCTCCAAGCAGGTGCTTCTTTTTGAATTCCTGACTTAAAGTCAAGCTTTAGTTGCATAAAAAATATGTATATTAGCAAACACAGCCACCTGTTGGCTGCAAGCCCGAATAGGGTCTACCAGTAGCCAATCACAGCCCTTATTTGGCACCCCTGGGATCTTTTTGAATTCTTGGGTTGCTATCCAACATCATTTTATTCTACAGTGTGGCTCATGGGTAAAACATTTTGGGGATCCCTGCACTAGATAATATAAAAAATAACAACCACAGTAAGATTGAAAAATATATATTTATTTAAAAATAAGCAATTTCATGTGTAAGTAATATACAACACTAATCATTTATATATATACAGGTATGGGACCTGTTATCCAGAATGCTTGGGACCTGGGGTTTTCCAGAAAAGGGATCTTTCTGTAATTTGTATCTTCATAGCTCAAGTCTGCTAAAAACTCATTTAAACATAATATACGCTGCTTCCAATAAGGATTAATTATATCTTAGTTAGAATCAAGTACAAGGAACTCTTTTATTATTACAGAGGAAAACTAAATTATTTAAGAAAAATCTGAATAATTTGATTAAAATAGAGTCTATGGGAGATGGCCTTCCCGTAATTCAGAGCTTTCTGGATAACCAGTTTCCAGATAACGGATCCCATACCTGTAGCGAAGTCACACGTGATGATTACTTATAACTCATACGTTTGTACTTGCAATGCCACTGACACACAAAAGAAGCCTAACAAGATCCAAGATGGGGGCGATCATTACTTTTATTATATTACATTGCTTGAGTTTTTCAGTAACGACAGGAATCCAGTTTCTAATTTGCTTCACAGAGAAGGTAAGTGAGCCTTTCTACTTATCTGCATATTCATGAATGTCAGTGGGGGCTGTCATAACTGTGCAGAATTACTTTACAGCTGCACCCATAAAGCAGCAGCTCTCCTCTATAGAGTAGTTTTTTTTTTTGGATGGGGTCAATGACCCCCATCTGAAAGCTGTAAAGCATCAGAAGGCAAAATATTTCACTATAAAGAAAAGAAAAAATGAAGACCAAATCAAAAGTTGCTTAGAATTAGCCAGTCTATAACATACTGAAAGGGCAGAGATACGTGAAGATTCAGGGAGATTTAGTCGCCCGCTGACAAATCGCCTCTTCTTCAGGCGACACATCTCCCCGAACTGCCTCCCCACTGGCTAGAATCTAAATCGTCGCCAGGATGCCACTCGGAGCAATTCATTTTGCGAAGTCGACCCCAAAGTTTACTCACGAGGCAACTTCAGAAAACGAAGCGCTGCAAGTGCCACCACGCCGGCGATTTAGATTCTAGCCGGTGGAGAAGCAGTTAGGAGAGATGTGTCGCTTGAAGAAGAGGCGATTTTTTGCCGGGCAATTGAACCCCCCCGAATCTTCTCATTTGTCTCTGCCCTAAAGGCTGTTAAGAGGGACATTACCTGTCTATGCACTGCTGTTCCATAGCCTTATTCATTACTAACACACATATCCCATAGTCTCTTAAGCCTTTAGTTGTCCTTTAAATATCATGCATTGGGAACTTCATAACCAACCTGTGCTCCTTGTATTGACTGCCCCATTGTGACCTGGGCTTGTACCCCCATTAACTATAGGGGATTTGTTGTTCGCTTCCATTGCAATTATCTGCTGAGGGTTATTTGCATTTACCTGAATTACTGGGTGGGGACTGCTTTCCTAAATCCCCAAATAGGCTCTTTGTAATGCGAAGGCAAATCCTGTTACCCTGAGCTAAATATCCAGAAAAAGAGAGACATGCACGGACTCAGCCATCCGCCAAGATTACCCATGGCATTAACCTGGCATTATTGCTAGGGTAGCAACCCATAGTAACCATCACTAGTAGTGGGTGAAAGAGTAACAAAGCTTCACACTATTTCTGAATGATTCAGCACTCAGCTCAATCATCCCTAACCAACAAGAGTCAATAACCATCTATAAAAACAGTGCAAATCAGAGAGAGAAAGTGCAAACAATGATTGTTATTCCCTGTAGAACAGATTGAGGCGTCACATGTAGAAAATATTCTCTTTTGCCTGGCAAGGTTATCCTTGTGATTGGAGTTTCAATGATGTAGGATTGGTTATTCACCACTCACTTTATCCTGGGTCCCTGAAAAAAGCAGCAAAGAAAGGCAAAATGTTCTGTTTAAGAGAGCCAATAGGGCACCTCCCTTCTCCCATATGTATAAATACAAATATACAGAGAAGGAATGTTTTGGGCACACAATAAATTATACTCTCAAATGTGTTGGTGTAGTTTTCCTTCAGACGTTAGAAAAGCCTTGTGTAGCCAAAACTACAAGAACATGCCTGTGAACCCCTCCTCTACTTGTTCTTGTGTCATTTCCTATGGTTATTTTCAAAGGAAACTTCTGAAAAGAGCTCAGAAAGGAAATAAAAGAGAAAAGGAATTCCATTGTTTCTAGCCTTGTGTAGAGAAGTGACACAGACCTGTTACTTTACATAAGCTGATGTGGAAAGCTTGGGTTTGTGCCTGGGGAAGCATGGGAGTGTTATGTGCATCCATAATTAGCTGTATTGTGCAAGCTGTTTGCTAAGCCAGAGTAAACACCAATGTCAGCAGCAAGGCAAACGGCTCTAATGGCTTTGTGAGTGGAACTCATCAAGTACAAATCATATCTGGATTAAGAAAACTTTCCAGATCCACTGAAATGCAGTGGAGTCTTCCAATAACTGGGCCTTGCGTGAAATGCAGTGGAGTCTTCCTACAGCTGAGCCTTGTATGAAATGCAGTGGAGTCTTCCTACAGCTGAGCCTTGCATGAAATGTGGTGTGAATACATCTGATTTGGCAAGGTTGAGCAGATTTTTGCCGAGCCTTGCCACCCACATAGACAAATTAGGCCTATTCAATCATTTGGGCCAAAAGATTCCTATGGAAGATCGCTGGGTGAGGACTACATCAATAATTCCTTATCCAAACGGTATTCCAAAATGTATTGGATTGATACCCAGGACAGTATGCTGGCAGCTCCATATGGAGGGACTAAGCAGCTAATATCAGCTCATGCAGGTCCGAAACTAGGGTTAGGTAGCACAAGAACACGCCTAGGGAGCAGAGAAAGGAAGCACAATAGAAGGGAAGGTTAGGTAGAAGTTAGGTAGTTTGTTGTATGTGGACCATGCATGGTGGAGGGGACGGTGTGAGCAAACAAGATGGTGTTGGTTGAGGGCCAGCGATTATAGACCTTGTATGGGGCCAAAAAGATAAATTGTTGACTTACAGATCAGAAATTGGGCAGATTTGAAAACGTTCTCAGCCAAAGACCACTTTATTCCTCTCTTGGTGGGCCTGCTTAGACCCTAGATTGGTTTCAAAAGCACAGTATTCCCAATTTTAATAGCAGCACCTCAGTAAACTGACATCACTCTATGAATACAAATGCACGGCCTGCAGCAGATGCACAATAATGTGCCTATATTCCTCATTGAGCACGAAATGGTTAATCTTCCCTAACTTGAGAGTATCACAATTTGAGTAAAGTCTTGCAGGTTTGCAAGAAACTGGGAACATTGTGTCCTGCGGCTGTTTTGCAGACAGATGATATCTCCATATTGATTGTTCCAATCTCCCTTCAAGGGTCTGACTGTGAAATTTGGACTGAGCAAAGTCCAGCGGCCAATCAAAGTTATTAATGTGAGTGTTTACACTTAGCAGTAGCAGCTATTTGCTTTTCTGGACTGGGATCCAAATCAGGGACTTTCCAACTGTTGCCCGGGGTGGGCAAATTTGAAGTCCTGCTATGTTGACTCACAGAGGGGTGTCTTAAATGTTACATTACCTATAGCACATTTCCATTTCTCCTGGATAACTCCATTCCCTATACTTCACAGCTGAATAAAAAAAGTGATTACAACACACACAGGGTGGCACAAGACTAAAAATAGATGTTTGTAATGAAACCAACATTTCTAAAATTATTTCTGTGGCATCCTAAAGCACTAGGAGGGGTCTATGTGCTGATGCAGTACAGTATTTATACGTATTTCAGTGCCAACACTAGTGTAAATTTCACCCTGCTATAGTTCCAGGGGAACCCAGGACACAAATAAACACTCACCCCAATTCTCCCCCTAACTGACCTTCAGACTGAGCCCCCTTAGCTCATAACAAGGTTACAGATATATAGAAACATTGGGGTGTCACTATAGTTCCAGGGGAACCCAGGGTACAAATAAACACTCACCCCAAATCTCCCCCTAACTGACCTTCAGACTGGGCCCCCTTAGCTCATAACAAGGTTACAGATATATAGAAACATTGGGGTGTCACCCTGCTATAGTTCCAGGGGAACCCAGGACACAAATAAACACTCACCCCAAGTCTCCCCCTAACTGGCCTTCAGGCTGGGCCCCCTTAGCTCATAACAAGGTTACAGATATATAGAAACATTGGGGTGTCACTGCTATAGTTCCACGGGTACCCAGGACACAAATAAACACTCACCCCAAATCGCCCCTAATTGGCCTTCAGACTGGGTCCCCTTAGTTCATAACAAGAAGGCTCCAAACAACCCTCCTACTGTTATTTTTCTTGAAGGCTCCAAACAACAAGAACTTATTTTATTTTCACTGGACCTTCATGCGCTGTCTAGTGTCACATTTAACAAGATTTACCCACTTTGAAATCTGTTTAGTATTCCTTACCTGAGCTGTTATCTCTAGGAGGTGGATCCCCATGGAAAGATCTATCATCAATATAGTCTATGTTTGACTTATCATCAACCAACAGATGTGATAATTCATCAGGTCTGGCAAAAATACCACAGTTTTTAGGGCATTCATAATACTTAACACCCTCAAATGTGCCATCATGGTTTCCTTCTGCTTTGTCAAGTTCTACTCCAGAAAAATGTCCTTCTTGGAAAAAGACCAAACCTTTATATTTTAGGGTACCTGGCATAGAACCTTTTACTAAAACTCTGTCTCCTAAAGCATAGGCAGCCAAGGGGTCATCTTTATCTTCTTCTGCCTTAGACAGAGTTAAATATGGTCTTGGTGGTTTACATACCAGTGAGGTTGTTCCATTGCTTGTTTGTTTTGTGGAAGAAATTAGGGTATTTTTGTCTTGAGACAAAGCTTCTTGATCTAGTTTGGCAAGAGAAAGTAGATTGTCATTATTTAACTGATTTGTATAAAATAAATGCATTTGATCAATTATACTGTCGTCCGGGGCACTTTCTAAATCCTCCGTTTCTGAAAAGAAGACTTCTTCGGGTGGGGTGGGAAAGTCTTCACTCTCCATATCATGACTTCCAATTGACTCAGCATCTTCACTATGAAAAGAGGAATCCTTTTTTGTTGAATGTAACTCCACTCCATTTCCACATGAAAGCGTTTCATCAGCTGAAGACAGTATTTCTGACAAGGTGCCTTCAACAGGCTGTAGAACTTCATCGGTAATGAATATGATATCTCCCTCACTCTGAGGTGGCAAGCTTTTAATCTTAAATAATTCTCCAGGGGATGCAGCCTGAGATGGCACTGTCTCAATTTTCTTGGAGATTAGGTTTTCTATAACAAATTGTTTTTCATTATCTTCCGTCACTGTCGGACGGTCTTTAATGTCAGGTGGACTCATTCCGGCTATATTACTAACATCTTCTGGACTCATTGACATCGACTTCTGTGTGTTTGTAATTTTGACTTCATTATTAACCTGTCCTTTACTTGAATATTCCCAGCTATCACTTTTTGTATCTGAAACATCCTCGGAGGTCGGGAAGGATTCGGAAGCCAATGGAGCTGGCTTGTTTTTCAACATTTCACTTGCCATGACTAATGGGTTCTTGGAATTCTGCAGTGGGCATTTAGTATTCCCTGCTGCTTGATCTTCATGGCTTTGGTCAATACAAACCCCTACAATGGAGAAGAAAAAAAAATGTGTGAGGTTCCCATCATTGGCCATTAGTTATTTCATTGTTGTGATGTAATATTTCAAGACTATTACTCTATTTCTCCAAGGGATCAGTTTCTATGATCCCAGAAGTTGGAATACATTCTATATTCTATATTGTCTCTTGCAGGCTATTTTTAATTAAAACATCAAAGACTGAAGAATAGTTAATGTCATGATGGATTTACTTGTAACACTGAAGGATCATTTACCTGTTGAGGGTGGTTCCTCAGTCTTCATTAGTTGTGCTTGGCTTGCTAAGCGTTCAGATTCCATGTCAAACACTTCGGAATCTCCACTCTCGGTGTCCTGGTCTCCTTCCCCCCGATCTAGTGTGGAGTAGGAACTTTCTGAGATGTGTATCAGTTTGGCAGAAACTTTACAGAACTCTTCAAGGGAGGGATGATGTTCAGCGCTCACAACCAACCCTGGTGTAGTGATGGACTTTGCTGAACCCCTGTCAGATGACTGGTCATATGTCCTTGAATTGTAGAGCTCATTACTCACATTTCCAGGGGATTTATGAGTTTCTAAACCTGATGAATTTAGTTCCGATGATCCTTTGTTGCAGCATGGTGTTCCATGATCTACAAATTAAACCGTGGCATACAATCATCACAGATACAGAACTATTTACTTAAAGATGGGCATGACCTAATATGGCCACCAACAGGCTCAGTCAAATCGGGACAATGATTTTTTGCTACTTTAGTCAAGAGGACCACATCAATGTTCCAGTGTGGTTCTTGCGCTACATAAAGGCTGTTGGTAGGGTCCCACACATGGACCATTAGGCCGCCATCTTGACCAACAGGAACCTGATGGGTCCTGAAGGTTTGATTTTTTCAAAGGGTAAGTTGAAAAAGTTATTTTTCAACCAAAGCCCCAACCAGGATCTGATTTATATAATCCATGTATATTTGATGATTACACTAAATATGCATTGAGATGGCAGATCCTGTGAATGTTGGGGATCCCAGGACATATGAGGGGGTCCATTCCTAAAATTTAAGGAGCTTGAAGGGTTTTCTTGTTGGGTCCAGTAACATCTGGTTACACCACTGGATAACCTGTGGCTGTAGAGTTCAATAAAAATGAATATTGAAAAACCATTGCCCTCCCCCTACTAAATATTTTGGACAACTGAGACTTCACTTATTCAATAAACAAAAATATCTTTTCAATTAGGCCCAACCAATCCCACATATGTTACTTGAGACTTATCTGAATCATCCAATATATTCTTACTTGGACGCTGGTCGATGCCTTGAATTGGATTTTCTACGTCTGCCTCCGCCGCCAGGCTCCTAAAATTCAGATATTTTTATTTCCCTCCTCCGTCACTTTGTTACCAATGAACATTACAAGCTAAATTTAATAATGTCTATGCACAGCTCTGCTTAACAGATGAGCTATTTACAGTGATAGATCTAGTGCAAAGTATTGATTCGCCTATTGACTGATTATGAAGAAGACTATTAACTTAGTAAGGCACTACTGCTTATACCCAGCCTGATGCAAAGACGTGGATTTATACATTAAATTTGAAAGCAAAGAAAATAAATGTGTCCCTTTTTTTGAACATCAAAACCAAATTGTTACCCTTAGACTGTATGGTACGAGGGCATATTTTGTGCTCAGAACATTCCTGTATATTATATATATGTACTCCACAGAGTCGTAAAGAATTTATCGGGTTAGGAAGGGATCATTCTATTGTATTTACCACTGTCCTGGCTGTGGTCCAGTTCTCTGTTCGGTGCCAGTTACAAGTGATTGATCTTCATGAACAGGCCCATTTATCTCCTAATCACAGGACAAGAATGTAAAATGAAATTAGCATTAACGGCTATTTTCATCAAAGAGAATGAATTCAACTAAAAAAAAAAACCTTCTATATTTCCGTACGTGACCATTCATAGAATATGTGGCAGTGAGGCAGCACCTGTACTACAACTCCCACCTGTTTTATAAAATACCAGCCTTAGTAACAGTTTAAGGGCAGTGGCCGATTCACGTCCTATTGGTTGACGCTCACAATATGAGAAATGTACAGTAAGGATATATTGTCACCGTCTCACCAGTGAGTGATGGCTGGTATACTCCTGGGTCCCGGGGACCGTCTGATTGAGAGGAGATGGATTATTCGTAGCAAACTCCATCATGGGTTCCGCAGGTAAAGGATAGTGCTCCGTTGCTCCATCTGTAATGTGTAACAGAAATCATTTCTGGGGAACGCTTTTCCGGCACGCCATGTGGGTTAATATTTTTATTTATTTATTCATCTGCGCTGAGAAACCCATCTATCATCATAACTGTAAGCGGGTACATCTAGTTGGCTGCAGAAAATATCATCAGCATTTGTTGTACCCATGGGTAATGTCTTATGTTTAAAATAGGAGCATTTATCCTTAATGGCGTTAATTGTAATCATTCTCCTTGTCATGGGATTTGCATTAATTGGACCACAGCAAAGCAACAACCACAGAATCTCTTAACCCCTAACAGATATTCAGCTTTTTCCTTCTTAATGCCTACGCCTTAAGGTGGCCATACACGGGCAGATAAAGCTTCCGGTCCTTTAGACCAATTCGACAGCTTATCTGTCCATGTATAAGGGCTTCCTGATCTATATCTGACCTCAATATTGATTGGTAAGGTTTAATTTTTCTACCGACCGACCCGTCAGAGCCCATTGCTTCTCCTTGTAACCCGACTGTTCAGCACTAGGGCCCAATGTTCGGGTCACCGAGATATAGCCCTGCCGTTAGTGGGCATATCAAGGGAAAGATCCGCTCATCTGGCGACGTTGTGTATAGCCAGCTTTACTGATGAACCCAAACTACTGTATCTGCCATACATATCCCACCAGCACAGGGTACCTTCTTCTAGAGCACCACCATGCTGGAACCATTTCCCAAGTATCCCCATTACTGCCCTGAAAAGTGATGTTTTGTGGCCTAGTCTATCAATATTTGTATCCTGTATTTACTCAGTCTGACATACCTTGGTGCTTGGTGCTACAAAGTGATGTGTGGCTGTGATCGACACTGGAGACTCTTTGTCTTGCTGAAGTTTCTGGTTCACCGGGGACATGGAAGCTACAGACAAAATTAATTAAACTGGAACATAAATACCAGTGCTGTTGAAGATATTCCATGATGTGGGCCAATTATCCTCTATTTTACATAGCTGGGAGCCAGATTATTATAAAACAATGATGTTATACAAAGAGGTCTATGGTAGTGATGTGTGGGTCACTGCCAACCCTTATCCACCCTCTTCCAACACACAAGCTTCCCAGTCGATATACAGGCATCTTAAAACCTGCACCTCACCCACCATTGTCTGATGTCAATGCTTGATGTGAGTTAGACTTGGGGCAAAGAATTGTGCTGGAATCCCACCTATTTCAGGCTGGGCTGCACATCACTAGTTTATGGAGATCTAGCCGTGGGCTATAAAACTCTCTTGTAGGGTCACATTTGGCTTCCAGTTGGACAGCCCAGTGACAATCTAACATTCCCCCCTTTCTAATTGCATATTAAGGTGAGGGGGTTAACCGCTGCTAGGGCCCTGGGCGATACACCGCCAGCTCTGCTTCTAAGCTCTGAGCCCTGTCACTGGGCCCTCTTTGAATAACTGGTCCTGGATAACCAACAAGATAGGCCCTATGGTATTCCACCACCCTCCCTACTTTTGGAGTCCTCTGTTTAGGAGTGTTCCACCTTAATTGAAATTCAGTGAAAGGGGCAGTTTTTGTGATGCGGAGCCAGAGTTGGAACTGAAGTGTTGGAGGCACAAGCTCAAGATCATTATTTTATGTAGAAGGACACCTAAAATACTTGCCTATCTTCGCCCGTTGACTTCTCATTCTCAAGGAGGTCCCCATCATCAGCTGAGAGATCAGAAACGGCAGAGTGGGTGTCTTGCTCACTCAGATCCATGGGGTTACTTAGAATTAAGCTGACAGAGACTTCACCTGACAACTAAATAAGTACACAGCCAAGCTATTATCTCTGCCATCTATGCTAGATCTTATGTTTCCCCCATAAACACAGCAGCTTAGGACCCCTTTAACTGCCATTTACTTTTGACATTCTACAATGATGGCTTCAAATTCCAGTCTCTTACCTCAGAGCGTATCAGTTTCTCCTGGATGTGGGCAGCTGACTGGCGCATCTGCAAAATTTCCTGCTGTTGTCTCAGCAAAAGTTTCCTCTCTTGGTGGGCTGCCCGGTAGATATTGTGCAGGTGCCTAATTTCTGCCTGTTGGAATCAAATCAGTCACATCACATCTAAAACAGTCAGTCAGCTTACTGTGTGCCCAGAACATTCTTTCTCTGTATATTTGTATTTATACATATGGGAGGAGGTGCCATATTGATTCCCTTAGACAGTACAGTATGAGGGTATAGCTAATTATGTGCCCAGAACATTCCTCGGTATAACTGTATTAAGACATATGGTTTGGAGCCCACTCATCTAAAGCAATGTGTATTTTAGCTAGAGTTTTAGTGTGTAATTTAAGAACATGCATCAGTGTATTTAGCCTGTGTTTTTCTCAGTGTTATGGCCTTGGTTCAATTTTAAATACTACCTTTGGGTAAACTACAGACTGAACTTATTTGAACAGCTGTTATAATATACAGAGACACCCTTGGGCAGGAGCATGGTAGAATGCCAGCATCTGCTGTGATCTTGCTGTTGACATTCCCTGTAATATTTATTTAACCTTTAGTTCAAGGCAAATGATAAAACCATGTGAGGAGGTAAGCTGGGCATATACAGGATATCAAACAACGCAGCGACTCCTACTCGTATAGGGCCCCAGAGGCACAAATTATTGTTGGGGCCTGACCCCTGGCACAAATTGAATGTCTACATTATCTGTACAACCATCAACCACTCTCCATAGAATAATAAACCCTATTCTTGGTCACCTGTTCCTGTTTAAGGTTGGTCTGGATTTCATTCTCGCGCTTCAATATATCCTCCACTTTCCCAGGTTCTTTAATTATCTCAGAACATCTACAAAAGAAAAATTGGTTGAATTCAACTAACGTCTCTTGGTGCCTTGTCGTAAAGATAAGGGCCAGAACCCGCCAAGCTTTCTTACTTTCTTTGGTGCTCCAGCAATGCTAGTTCTGCCTTGGCCTTCTCCTTGACCGCCTCTTCTCTGAGCCTTAGCAGTGCCCTCTGATGCCTTGCCCTCAGCTCCTCTTCTCTGAGACACTGCTGGGCCATTTCCCAAGTGAAGCGCTTGAACATATTAGGTGATCCATAAAACTTGCTTATTTCGCTCCACTGTAAGGGGAAACCATGGTATGTGTGATTGGGTACAAGTGTGACCCTCTGACAGAAGACAGCAGATGTCCCTTACCTTGCTGGTGGAGTCTGTGGCTGGTTCTGTCTGGTCCCACCAATTCTCATCCCCTTCCACTTCGCTCCTTTCAGAATCTGCAAGTTGATTAAATGAATCTATGTGTAATTTATAGTAGGTATAGATATTCCACCAGTTGGACATTAATGATGACCTGCTTAATACCCTTAAGGTTAGTGTTCTAGAAGACACTTTCTGTTGTATCTTAAATCTTTAAAACAACTTACAAGCCCTCCAACTTAATTCTTCAACTTGACCATTTTGCCACCAGAAGGCCACTGCCATCGAATACTTCTTACCTTGACTCTCACAAGGAGCTTTACTTGTATGGATGCTCATTCCATCTTCAGCTTTATGCTTTTTACATAACAAAGCTGATTCTCCGGAGCTTTTCAGATCATTCATTAAGCTATAACAAAAAGGAAACAAGGTCTAGAGGCATTTATATAATCACTGTGTGTGTTGTCCATCTAACCAAGCTTCCATTAGTCCTTCGGGGTAATTCCTTTTCTATCCATCTCAGAACCTTCTGAAGAATTCTTGCATCTTCAATTCTATTGTTCCTCAAAGTATTAAATGCTACATCTACTCCCTACAGGTTAACAGCTATCTAGATAAAACCATCTCAAAATTATATCTAACGTATCAACCTATCATTCTCTTTTATTGCTCCAATGCATGTCAAGCTGAAGACCTCAACACTCCTCAAAACCTCATCTTTCTGTACATATATCCTAGTTATGATGAACCAACTAAACAAATACTGGACACCATAAAGTCTGAAAACCTCTCCCTTAATCCTTCTTTGATGAGGGTGTTGGCCTAGTTAGTTCAATGGTGCCAATTATTTAATGCATGAATATGACTTGAATCAAACTCTTTAGCTTCAGTTGAATCTCCAAGGTTCCGAGCTTGAGGCTAACCTAATGAAATGGTTGTGATTGGCAATCTATACTGTAGGGCAATCTGATTGGTAATGTCAGGCGCCTGATTTATACACAACTTTTAAACCTGGAAGTCTGTCTGTCTGGCTCCAGAGTCTGGTGTATCGATAAATTCTCTCACCCCCCACCTTCCCGAGGAGAATGTGACTCCCTCCCTATAAGGATAATACAAGTAATGCATTCCTGGTAAACACTGGGATTAAGTCATGTTGTAATGTCACTGCTGTAGTTGATCTCTTTCCCTTAAAGTGAATTTGGAGGCAGGGGCTGTGGGCCTGGATGCTCTCCAGGTAATTACTGGTAAAAGGTTGAATGCTTTCTGCACTGTTATCCAAATTACATTTTAGTAATCAGTAAAAGCCACAGCAGCTTTGAACTTGTTCTTCAAAGATTATATAAGCTTGATTATACAGTTGTTTTAGGCATTTGTTTCTCCTAAATCTGATTACACACACTCCCTTTAAGGAATATTTTAAGTCTTTTCTTCTCTCCTTTTAATATTTGTTGGCATTTAAGAGTATCTCTAGTTAATTTTTTTATAAAGCTTTGGGGGATTAAATATAAATTCTCTAAGGCTTCACACAAGATGCCAAAAATATAATTAATGGTTTCTCTGCAAACGCATTACATAAATATTTATCCAATTAATAAAGCGCATGTTAAAGTTAACTTCCATATTGTGGATCTGGTGATATTATTTCCATACCTGGCAATATTTCATTGGGTAAAAATTTCTCCTTGCTGGTGCTTCATTCCTACAATTTCTCCCTACAACCATCACCCAACAATCTAGGAAATTGTTTAGTCATGATGGTGTGGGGCACAGGCCCGGACTGGCAATCTGTGGGTTAGGGCAAATGCCAGAGGGGCTGCTATAAGGTGCCATAGAAAGTCAGTATTTAGTGGGCTGGTGGGGACTGTTTGGGCCTCTATGTGGGCTGATTGGGCCTCTGTGTACCTGAAATGCCAGGGCCTATTTTAATTCTCAGTCCAGTCCTGGTGGGGCATGTGTTTCTCCGTAGGTTCTGCGGCCTACAAATTACATTATTAGAGTTGAAGAAGACTTCTTGGCACTTGGAGGGGTTGTTGGTCTTCAAGGTCCTGTAATACTTTTCCATAAGAAGGTATAAACTAGTTCCAAGTACTGTGGGGTCCCGGCATTAAAAGCAGCGGCAGCCCATTAATCGCAAGCATAGAGCAGCGGGTGCAGAACGTGTTAATGGTTTGAGCAGCACGGATGGGGCCGGGAGCTGGAGTAGAACAATTACGGGCTGAGTAGTGAAATGATTTTTCTGTCTCTCTAATGGAGACAAGAATTCACTTAAGGCCCATAGAAGCTGCCAGCCGTTAGAATTGTTCCCTGGAATGTAAGTGCTGGCTCAGCAACCTCCAGCCATTATTTGCCTCTCTTTGTCTGCTGCCATTATATAGCACCCTTAGTGTGCCAGAGCCCTGCAACAGGCTGCCCATTCCACCGGCTGTCCCTTTAAAATGGTGAATTCTCTGCAGGCTGGTTCTGATGCTTTTCAGTGTGGTACCACTGCTTGATTCCCAAATGAAATGAATGGGAGGCAGTAGTGACAGAATTGGGTGCCTCTCCCCTGGCTGACACATAGTCCCGTACCCAGTGCAGGTCTATACGGCAGAAATGTAAGCATGTGCATTATGAACCAGTAGCGCTTATTTATAGACACGATTTGAGAACTCATTAATACTACTCATGAACCTTAGCACCTTCCATGAGCACCCAGCACCTATACAAGGAAGCTTCAAATTAGCCTCGACCTAAAAGTACTGGGAATCAGACGCTACTGCAGCTACCGAAACCGCGCTGATTGCCAGACTGACCATTGAACTGTACAGAACATTATCATTTCCGTGCAATTCTCCTGATTTTGCTCTTATAGACAATAACTCACCTGTTTTTTGGCCCAGTAGAGGGCAGCTGCCAATATGTCTTCGGTTCATTGTCTTCCACTTGGCCTTTGCATTTTAACAGCTGTTCAGGAAAAGAAAGGCAATTTATTACAGTTCAGCTTACACAGCATACATGGCAACACCTGTTGGTTGGGACCAACTACTGGATCATGCTGCACCCATTCAGAGAGCCATTCATAGATTGGTGATGCTGTAGGTTGAAATGATCCAATTTTGGAAGCTCAGTTACTGATTCTATTGCCAGCGATAGGAAAGCACGTATTTGGCTGCCAAGGAATGCTGGAAGTTTTTAGGAATAACCTGAGGGATACAGATTGGACACCTCCACTCTAGCCTATTGGATAGGAAACTACTGTTACCATGATGGATTTGCGTTTCAGTTCCTCCATACAATGCTCGGCCTCCGCAGCCTCGCAACGCGCTTTCTCCCTCAGGGTCGCCAGCTTCTCTTCCTGTTCCGCATTCTGCCTCTGAGTAGCACAACAATACAACCATGAATAGGGACTCAAAACACCCCCACACATTCTCCTCACAGTCGAACCCCTACCTTAAGTTTCTGCACAATGTCCATGTGAGATTTCCCCAACCCAATCCATGGAGCCACCTGACCTTCCTCTGGAGCTGCCATAGAGTTCACTTTCTCTGCAAATGGGACAAGTAATAAAAACACCACGTTATTAAAGGAGAACTATACCACTCTAAGCAGAGCTCGCACTCATTTTATTTGCCTATAAATGCACAATAAACATATAACACCCCTAAATCCATATGTATACCCCAATATACATTCCATGCTTAGGTCAGACCGAGCAGCTGACAGGCATCGCATCTATTCACATTCACTAAAACTTATTTATTATGATTATATTAAATAAATTGAGGATTAAAGATTAATTTTGTTTAGGCCAGAATAAGGCCGAGAGGCAATAATCAGCTTACATGGGAACAGCATCCCCTACTTAATGCATCAGCACAAATCATCGGGCAGCCGCCTTCCCGCAGGCAGGAGATTACGGCAACATGAAAGGTGAACTTACCGCTGTGGAGGTTAAGACAAATGGGTTTATAATTAACGAAGGTGCTAAGTGGGATGTACAATTAGGGGATTTCTGTGAGATCTCTGCACTGGCCCGATCCCTTTCAGTCCTATGAAGAACATTTGCTTATTTATACAGGTGAAGAGCATTGTCTTTTTATTTCTAGTTTCCAACCAAAATTATTCGCCCTGCCCAATAGAATTCAGCATATCTGCAATGTAGTGTTTATTTAGGCAGGCAGTGAAACTAGGGGCACCTGCCTTGGTTGGGGACGCACGCAAGCAGATAGGGGGAGAAAGCCTGAGCTACGGGGGAACTCGGTAAAGGCATTTGCTGTTGTCCAGGGTTGTCAACAAGCTTTGTCCGCCAGTATTACTTGTCCCAGCTATCTGCAATTAGCCAACCAACGATGGAACTACAACTCCTAGAATACCCCAGGCAGGGGACTTGGATTCAGATAAAACCCAGCTTGAGGATGAATCAGTATCTCTGTCAGGCAGAACCAAGTCAAGAAGGTAATATAAGCCTTAGCCTCCAAACCTGATACTGGTGGAATCCAAAGCTGGCCATAGACGAACCAATATAAGTCGGCAGTTTCATAGTCCCAGTGTGGGGTCTGTTGCCCAGGCCTGCAATATGATTAGTGAGTGATATCCAAATTGTGGAAAGACCTACTTATATGGTGACCCTACTTCATGTCAGTGCGAACTGTCTGAGAGATCCTTGCCATTCTGTGAAAATATAATTCCTTACCGCATTCTCGTGAAATTCCAGTTTTCAAACTTGGACAAGAGGGAGAACGTTTCTGGAGCCGTTCTGGGAAGCCTGGAGATCTTGGTGGTGATTTAAGTCTCCGGTCACCTCTATGTTTCCCTGAACCTGTCTGTGGGCTAATAATGATGTCTTTAAATTAACATTTGCCTCTGCTTTATAACTGTCTGCAAGTACAACAGTTGAGTCTTTCTTTATGGCAGGCATTCTAGGTACATTGTAGGTATTATACAAGACATAGTTTAGAAATACTGGGGTTTCTGGAGTACGTGTAGTGTTAAGATTGAACTATAAGTATATGTATCGGACAAGGGAACGGCGAGTGAATGAGGGGACGTGTCATTTAATTGGAAAGTGACTACAGAGACGAGCCGGAGGCTATTACTTAACAGTAAATCTTGGGGGCAGATTCGGATCATATTTATATAAGGCATTGGCTGAGCAAAACAATTACTTTAAATTAATCTTTGCTGTGCCACAGGTTAAACCACTCTAATCCTCACCAGAAAAGGAGATCAGAGGAGATTTAACTATGTGCTTATATTATTCAAATAATCGATTCACGCGCCCCCTTCCCAAACCATATGCCAGGGACATTGCAAGCTGGGTCACAACTCCCAAAAATATATGAAGGCAATTTTTTTTCTTCTTTGCTTAGGATAAATGGGATCAATGGGTGGCTGTCAGGTGAGCAAGGGGCCTTTAAAAAAATAATTTCAAATGAAATTGATCTTTTTACACAATACATCAATAAGGACACTCTGCTCTTAGTTGGTTATAGTGTAAGTTACAGCGGCCGCCAGCATTTTCCTACCCATTCAATACACTCTGA
>CM044445.1:2384782-2400160 GCA_024363595.1 Xenopus borealis
AACAGGAAGAAGTGTGGAAGCAAAAGACACAACTCTGCTGTTAATTGGCTCATGTGACCTTACAAGTACAGTTTGTTTGGTTTGTTTGTGTGCCATGAATCATACAATTCCAGGGGGCGGCCCTAATTTTTTAAGATGGCAATTTTCTATTTAATATTACCCAATGGCACCTGCCACTAAAAAAGTATATTATTATGAAAATGGTTTATTTACATGAAGCAGGGTTTTACACATGAGCTGGCTTATGCAGTATCTTTTTATAGAGACCTACATTGTTTGAGGCGTATAGTTTTCCTTTAAGTCTCCTAAATAATAATTCAAACATTAAATAAACCCAATAGGCTGGTTTTGCCTTCACCTGGGATTTATAGGATCAATTACAATCTACTTTCTTATCACAGAGCAAAAGGAAATCTTTTTTTTTTTAAATGTGAATTATTTAATTGAAATGGAGTCTATGGGAGTTGTCCTTCTTGGAGTTCTGAGCTTTCTTGATAATGGGTTTCTGGATTATGGATCCCATACCTGTATGTTCGTATTTGAGTATAGGTAGAAGGGGGCGTCGATTCATTTCCTTTCAGCTGAGCCCTTTTTAGTCAATGGAGAAAAGGCTTTAGGAATCTTTTTTTTTTTTTTTTTTTTTTTTTTTGTGTTTTTTTGATTCTGACTGAATTTTCTTGGACTTCCCTGAAAGTTTATGAAGTATCTGCTCGTGGGCTCATCCACGTTGGGCATTTGTAGTAGAGTTGCAGCACACTGATGCCTTATTGTAACTGAATGTCTCTAGGTAGGTACCAAACATATTGTGGTTCATTTATAAACACTGGGCAAATTTTAACCTGGGCAGTAACCCACGACAACCAATCAGTGAGTAGCTTTTTTCACCCAGCTACAGGTTGACCAGTGAAAGCAATCATCTGGTTGCCGTGGGTTACTGCCCAGGTGCAAATTTGCCCAGTGTTTATAAATGAGCCCCAATGTGCATATATGCACCTGTTGAGTCTTTTACCAGTACCCTGGTTCCTACTGTCAGTGGGCATGCTCTGGGCATCTGCACTGGGATAGAAATGTGGCAGTTTGAAATGACAGCATATGGTGAGGCTTGGGTAGATCGGCTTTGTCATTGCAGTGATAGCAGAGATTTGGCAGATCAGAAGGGATTCAGATCCTTTCAGCAGGATAAGAGCAGTGTGTTAGATGCAACTGAGCACGGGTCAAGCACCCCACACTCCTTTCCATTTGGATTTTAAGTAGAACCTCTATGGAGAGGGAGCTCAGCCTCATTAGTAGGAGACGTGATTGAATGGCTTCAGAAAAGCCAGCCAGTTCCTCCTGACAACCAGCATGGCATGTGCCACATCAGATCCAGCACATTTTAGAGGAGAGGGTTCCGGCTGTTTGATGTTTGGCCCAGCTGTTTGATGTTTGGCCCAGCTGTTTGATGAAAGAAGAGCCGACTCAGCAGGAAACAACTTCTTCCACTTTAACTACATAGTGACTTGTCTGCTGCCCGGAGGAAGCCCATGTCTGTTTGGACATTGGGATTGGGCATTAAGTCAATAGCTGTACTGGGTGCCTATATATTGGCTGCAGAGGTGCTAAGGGTCGCTAAGGTTACCAGGGGTCGGGACAAATCTTTCTGTCGCAGCAGCAGCACAATGGCGGATTCAGTGATTAAAGGGGATCGGTCCAGCCTGAGTCTGGGGGAGAAGGCGGTGTGCAGGATCGTGCACTGTGGCCCCCGTCCAAGGGTTCTTCTCCTGCCTCTGGCCTTGGAACTGTGGCTGTACGTGCAGAAGACTCGCAACATGCAGAAAAAGAGGTACAGCTCCCCAGTTATAAGGGCCCCAGTTTGCTCCTGTGCACATGACTGTGTCCTTAAAGTCACTGGACGAGGGAAAGTGATCAGACCTGGGGTTATAGTCCATGAATGCCAGAATATTGTGCCCAGTTCTCACTTTCCATCTCACGCACAGCTCTGATTGTTCCCTCGGTGCCCGCCGGGGTGGATCACTTTTAAGTTAACTTTTACTAAATTATAGAATGGCCAAATTTAGGACACTTTTTAACTTGTCTTCATTATTTATTTTTGTATAGATTTTTTGTTATTTTCTTCTGACATGTTCCAGCTTTCAAATGACCCCAACTAAAAACAAATGCGCTGTAAAGCTACAAATGTACTGCTATTGATAATTTTTATTACTCATTGTTCTATTCAGAGCCTCTCTTATCCATATTCCAGTCTATTATTCCAATCAGTACATGGTTGCTGGGGTAATATGGGCCCTAGCAACCAAAGTGCTGAAACTGCAAGCTGGAGAGGTGCTTAATAAAAAAGCTAAATAACCCAAAAACCACAAATAATAAAATAAAATGAAAACCAACTGCAAATTGTCTCAGAATATCACTCTCTACATCATACTAAGAGTTAATTTAAAGGTGAACACCCCCTTTAATACCCAGTGTGAATAGGAACCTGTCTGAATTATAGAGCTGCTTCCTGTAGTCCCTTAATGTTCTACAGCCCAGAATGTGATAATCCTGTTACTATGTACCTCCCTCTGTATTAAAGGAGCCCCAACATTTCTTATTGCCATAAATATATGTATCATATAGAATAACAGCTTTCACACTGCAAATTCTAACATATTCCTCTTGTAAATCCCAACACAGACCCAGAGTGAAGTGCAGGGAGATGGGGGGGGGAATAAATAGTTCCATTGTACTAAATGAAAGGCTGGATTTATAGTGAAAGCAAATGTGTTTCTTATTGTGTCACTTAGCAATTTCCTTCTCTCCTAATCACATTGTGTCTCGCCTCCCGAGGGGTAACTCAGCAGCAAGGTCACTCCCTGAAAGAGCCTACTATTGTAGGAAGACTCACAGTGATTTTATATTTTCAAGTCCTTTCTGATTCGTGTGTCACTCAAACCGTTGCCAGCAGAAAATAAACAAGAAACCAATTGCAGTTGGTCCAAGAATACCCCAAATTAGCAAAATATCTAGAACAGATTCCAGTTGATTTTTATTTTATTTTGTACAATTCACATGCCCCTCCCTTTCCAGCCATGCAGCAATTTCACTGGATATAAGCTCAGGGCTTGGACAGTATAGAAGCTGTGTTGATGGTGAAATCTCCTTTCCTCCAGTCTGGGCAGATGTCTATTTGCCTGTGCTTGAGCCACGTCTTCAGCTGAAAGTGTATTTATCTATACATGGTGATCACTAGCCTACATCAGTGCCACCATCAGTAATCATGGGGCCCCATATACTGGTCTCTGGGTGGTCGACACACAAATTAAAATGTAGTATGTGATTTGCCCAAACCCTGCCAGCTAACCACAAGTCCTGCCCCTTTGACAACCAATGAAGCACACTTTTCCATGTCAGGGGGCCCTCCTGCCACGGAGCCCCTTTTAAAGCCTTTCAGTATAAAATACATCATTCATTAATTTATTTTACATTTTGTGGCAAATGAATTGGAAGCTCTGGCCCAGTACTGAGATGATTTGGTTCCTATGAAGCAATGGCTCGGGGAGAATCACATTCTGCTCTATCCTAGCAACCGGATCAGCGCCTGGTACTAAATGTTTTGCATTAAAGCTGTATCTACCTGCACTTAAGACAAACACGCAATTAAACCTGCACTGATTTCACACATTTAGGGCCTCTTTACCTTTCATCCCATCACTGCTCCCTCTCCTCCAGTGCAACCCAAGGTACCTCCCGTACAGCCAAAACTGTACATTATTACTGCTGGATGTGCCCAGTTAGTGCCTCTATAGCCATGCTATTCAGCCAGCTTTTGTTGAACTACACCTAGGCTAGGAAGGCACGTTGGGAATTGAAGTGCAGCACTAGAGAATCTAAACTGGTTTGTCATGCAAATTCCTAGGGGCCCTTTGAAGTAAGGGGTCGGGGCCAGACTTGTACTAGAATTTGGGAGTTGCAGTTCCATAGAGGGAAAGTCAGGGAAAGCTAGCAGTGCAGCTGCAGTCCTTCTATTCAAGGACAAATACACATAGAATGGGATTGTGCTACTTCTAGTGCAAAGTTACCATGGCAACTCAGGAAAGAGCACCTCATTTCTAACATTCTTTAGTGGCACAGCAGCACACGGGTGCTCCAGATCTTGGTTATTACAGCATTCAAGGGTTTGACTGGATTGACAACAAAGGTCTGTTTCTTACAGTCTCTGCACTGTATCCCTTTCTACTCTCTCCTTCTGATTCCTGAAACAATGTGGCAGAAGTCACTTCTCTTAATCAGCTGGCTACTGCTATATTGTTCCTGCAGTGCACATTCAAAGATATACACCACATTCAGAAGCAATTATATGCAAATAGTCTCTGGTCTTATGGATATGCCATACATCAGATTTATACCTAGCACATTCCTTTCGTGTTGGGGCCAATTATTCAGTATAACACTAGCTACCCTACTAGCTGGGGACCCTTGCCCCCCAATATCTCATTCACATCCCAAGAAGATTAATATGCAGTTGCCCCACCTTTTGCTGCTATAACTGCCCCCGTGCTTCTGGGAAGTTTCCCAGGAGATGTTGGAACCTTGTTTCAGGGAGTTGTTGCTGGGAGTTGCTTCCATTGAGCCACAAGAGCATTAGTGAGGTTGGGCACTGGTGTTGGGCATCAGGCTCACATTGGAGGTTCAGTTGGGTTGAGTTCAGACTCTTCCATCTCAGCAAACCCATTCTGTATGGACCTGGCTCTGTGCAATGGGGGGGAGGGGGGCATTATTGTGCTGAAACAAGGAAGGGCCCCCCAAACTGTTGCACAAAGTAGAAAGTACGGAATTGTTGGTACAATGAGTGAGTTATATTTTAGGCTGGTATTTAACTTGATTCTAGTAACTGATCCAGTGTAGAAAGTCTAAAGTGCAAGCCATTCATTTCAATATTTGTTAAAGGACAGAGGTGCTATTTCATGAAGCCGTAAGGCAGGAAATACAGGTCCAAGTATTCTAAGTACACACCTCCCGACGTCGGTTGATATGACAGCAGCTCAGTGTGAGGTTGTGAAGGTCGCATTCAGGGTTGGGGTGGGCGTATTATGTGATCCGACTTGCTAAAAACGACTTGTTACGTAGATTTGGGAGGCATTTCCTGAGAGCTGCAGTAAGGGAACCATTGTTAGTCCAACAGCTTTCCCATGATCATTCTGAGATAGAAAGGTGAGGTGGAATCAGTGTTTCCCAGATCGTATGCATTCTGGCTCTCCTATGAACTAAAAAGTGGAACCCAAAAATGTCCTGACTATGACTTTCTTTGAGACCTGAACAGACCAGGCTTTCCACATTTAAGGATTTCATCCCATTTCAATGACTTACTTTGATCCTGAAGATAACATAATCTCCTGAGTTCAGGTTGGTCCTCAAGCTTCAATATTGGCCTGGAGAACAAATATCTTGAGTATTGAGGTCACCGTGCCACCAATTGCCAATGTTAATGCCATCCTAACTGACCATTATCATTGCCAGGATGGAGGCCTCCTGCTTGGAGCTAGCATTAGAAGGGGAACGTCTGTGCAAGGCCGGAGATTTCAAAGCTGGAGCCGTTTTCTTCGAAGCTGCGGTGCAGGTTGGAACAGAAGACCTGAAGACGCTTAGTGCCATCTACAGTCAGCTCGGCAATGCTTACTTCTACTTGAAGGAGTTCTCCAAAGCTCTTGAATATCACAAACATGACCTGACTTTGGCAAGGTAAGTGTTGAAGTAATTAAGGTTCATTTCTTTAAAGGGCTGGGATGCTTTACAGTTAGATGCCGTAGTTCTGAAATCCATACTATTCTCCTAACATATTCCAGTAGGATTAATCGTACCTTAAAGCAGTGTTCTGGATTTTTCAATTACAGACCCACATTTGGTGTCCAGCACCATGGGTGGCTTTATTCACTTTGATTACTTGTCCATTGCTGCTTTCATGTTGATTTAGTAATTGGGGGTATCCAGTCTCCATAATTGGTAGCCAGAGTCTATTTTATATCTAGGTGGTGCCAAAGGAGAGAGACTATTGGCCTGTCCTGAGTCATTAGTGTGGGCAGCTTGACTTAAACCAACTAACAACAGGTTGGTGCACAGAACAGATGATCTGTCCTCAATCCTCCTTTTATTGTGGCCCCTGGAACACACACTCACGTTGCTTTTTATCTCATTGCAGATCCATCGGAGACCATATTGGAGAAGCCAAGGCAAGTGGGAACTTGTGTAATACCCTAAAGATCTTGGGCCAGTATGATGAGGCTATCGCTTGCTGCCAGAGGCACTTGGATATTTCTCTAGAGCAGGGAGACAGGGTAAGTCCAGAAATGTTTTCTCCATTCCAGAAGTACCTGTGTCTTATGGTGGAACCTGTTGAGCACGAGACCAATTAAAACCTTGCCGAGGCTTTATAAATACATATGGGGCCAGCATTGGTGTAGCATGTCTGATGATGTGCCAGGTTGGGGGGGGGGGGGGGGGGGGGGGGGGATGCAGCTGCAAGTCAAAGAGCTTGGCAGTCAATGTGCAAAAAAATGGCACCTGCTAATTGACTCTGAACCCTAGTGGGCAGCTGAGCTAACTGCTGGCAAAATTTGGAACTAAAAAACTAAGGCTATGATTGCTTTAGCTTCACTGATGCTTTTTAGATGCAACTAATAGATCTGGTAATGTTTAATATGCATTCTCTCCATCCAGGTGGGTGAGGCGCGGGCTTTGTATAATGCTGGCAATGTGTTCCATGCCAGGGGGAAGCAGTTATGCTGGAATATGCCCCAAATACCCGGAGACCTGTCTGAGGAAGTCAAGGAGACTCTAGAAAAAGCCACAGAGTATTACAAGTAAGTGTGGCACCTGTCAACCTGAGCTGTTACCAGCGCAGTCAGATTTGGTAATCATGCAGTGACATCATTACACCCAATGTAGGGACTGAGGGCCATAGCTCCATTAGATTTTAGTTGCTATCATATCACATCTCTCATTTACAGTACCTACCCCATCTCTAAGCACAAAATACAATTGAAGGTATCTCTGCTCTGTCTGTCCTTCTTCATGAAGCTGGTAAAGGGCCGTTGGCTTTAAGTCACGGCTTGCTAACGTGGGGTGCTTTTCCATTACAGGAGGAACTTGGCACTGGTAAAAGAGTTGGGGGACAGGGCAGCCCAAGGTCGGGCGTATGGAAACCTTGGTAATACGCACTACCTCCTTGGCAACTTCAGCGAGGCAATTGCCTTTCATAAAGAGGTAAGTGAACTAGTAGTTATGGTGTTATTCAGACTTTTAGAAGCAGCAAGAACTAGTCATAGTTGTTTTAAGCTGGCACTACACTGCCTAATACATAGGATCTGGGACAGACTATTTTTGGCCAAGTTAAGGGCCCAAACAGTCTCCCCTTCTGATATTAGGTTGAGACTTGGTCAGATACCAGTGAAGAAGCTTGGAAAGTCCTTTTGGCTGAGGACTATTGGGTTGTTGGTACTGTCCTCTCCTGAGAGGTCTGCAAGGGACCCCTGTTTCATATGACTGGTGGCCCAGGAAAGCCACATCAGATCCAGAAACACTTAATTCCTTGCCATATGATGATTGGGTATTTGGGGGATTTTTGTTGAAATAACTGGTGTCTCCTTTCTACAGAGACTGGCCATAGCCAAGGAGTTTGGAGACAAGGCGGCAGAGAGGAGAGCGTACAGCAACTTGGGCAATGCCCACATATTCCTCGGGAAGTTTGATGTATCGGCAGAGTATTACAAGTAAGTTACAGCTTCGGCACCTGATTATTGACCTTTCTCTGAGCTCTGCTCACATGACCGAGAGTTCTTAGAAAGTCCAATGGTATGGCAACCAATGGCTGCAGGGTTGTTATGTGTTGAGATGAATTTGGTGTTTCAGCAGCATGGGTACCTTGGTAGTATAGTTACCCGCCTTCCAAAGAGCCACTAGACTAGTGGTCCTCAAACTTGGCCCTCCAGCTGTTAAGGAACTACAAGTCCCACAATGCAATGATGGAGTCTGCCACAGTCAGGCAAATGCATTGTGGGACTTGTAGTTCCTTAACAGCTGGAGGGCCAAGTTTGAGGACCACTGCACTAGACGGAGATTGTTGTTGTTAGTCTGGGTTAGTAATATCCTTCTGCTATCTGAGTTCATTGAGGTACGTCCTTCCTCCATTACTCAGCAGCTTTAATTAATCTGGAGTTCCGGCCAGTAAATGCCGTGACCTGACTATAAGGCTATTTTATTTCAAGCTCGTTGTGACCTTGGTGTCAATGGAAATTGCTGACAGCAGCACAGTGTGCAGCCACAGATAATCTGATATTTCCCATGAGTCTCAGCGCAGCACTTAAATATTCTGGCTCCACACTGTGAGTTACACTATCACCTTCTTTTTTACAGAACCCCTCAATGGGGGACAAAGAATTAGGGGCACCCCCCACTCTTCAGCATGTTTCATGGGATTCCGGTCTATTGGAAGTTAGTGTTGAGCTGAAGTCATGTGACCTAGTAGGGCCTCATTATGTAGGGGGGTAAATCCACAAGCAGAGCCAGCCATGAAATATGCAGGAAACCAATTATTATTTTAACCAGCCTTTTTCTCTTTCTTCAGGAGGACCCTGCAGCTTTCCCGGCAGCTGAAAGACCAGGCGGTGGAGGCCCAGGCTTGTTATAGTCTGGGCAACACTTACACACTGCTGCAGGACTATGAGCGGGCTATAGAGTTCCATCTCAAGCACCTTTCCATAGCGCAGGAACTGGGGGACAGGTGAGCAGGGGCTACGCAACTTCCATTCACTCATTCCAGGGATTTCTGGAGTCCAGAATGTTCAGAAAAGGAAGCCTTTTCTCATCCCATGCTGCCACCCTAGTGGTAAATTATCTGCCACCTAATGGGGCCCAGATCCTAAAAACTGGCCAGTAGATTGTATGTCCGTACATTAAACATAAGGCCACTAGGTGGAGCCCTGAGACAATATGAGATATAGCACAGCTCTAGCTATACATGACCAATTTGACAGCTTATCCGTCCGTGTATGGGAGCTTCCGACGGGTCTTCCCTATCGAAATCTCGACACGATTTCAATCAGGAAAGTTTTATTTTCTCCAGACCGATCCGTCGGAAGCCCATTGCCATAGGGCCAAATGTTCAGATTACCCCCGATTTAGCCCTGCAATAAGTGGCATATCGGGGAAAGATTTGCAAACGAGCGGATCTTTACGTCTATGGCCACCTTTAAGGCCACACATCGCTCTGTTGAATCAAAGAAAAAACTTAGCCGTAACTGAGGCTTATAAAGCTCTGGGCATGTGGTCTGTATGTCAGTGCAGTTAGTTCCAAGGGACACCACCAGGGTGGGAAAGGAAAATAGAATCATACACTGCAACCAATTGATCCTTCTGTCTGACTGGGACTCGCAGCATGAGTGAGGTGTTTTTGTAGCTGGAAGGTGAAGGCTGTAGCAATGCATTGGCTCTTTCTAAAGCTGGACAGGAGCGTCTGTAGAGATGAGCAGGATGAAACCCAAAGTTAACTGGGTCATTGTCAGGAAAATTAATGTTCTCTCTGGAATAAGGGAGTAATTGGCATAAGGCAGTGATCCCCAACCAGTGGCTTATGAGTAAAGCTGGCCATAGATGCAAACATCTGCTCGTTTGGTGACATCGCCAAACGAGTGGATCTTTCCTCGATATGGCAAGGCTATATACGAACGATTGGATTATGTATAGTGCATTGTACTTCCGACGGGTCTGTCGGAAGAAAATCTGACCTTCCCGATCGATATCGCGTCCAGATATCAGTCGGGAAGACCCGTCAGAAGCCCCCATACATGGGCAGATAAGCTCACCAATATGTTGGATGTTTCTCCCAGTGGCCTTGAATGTGGCTCACGGGGTAAAAAAGCTTGGGGAACCCTGGCATAAGGGATACCTACATACAGAGTAAGTAAGCGGAGTCGGACATTACTACTGAAAGTTTCAGTCTTAACTCCACGCAGGTAGCAGCAGACAGCTGGAAGACACATTCACTTGGGGCAAATAAGAAAAATCCTACCTGATTTGTTTCCAAACAATTGGGTTGGACCACCTAGAAGTACCCAAATCATTAACTAAAGGGTAGAATCTGAACTCAAACAGCCTGGAGACCTCAACTCTTCTCTTACCCACCTCGCTACAGTGTAGGGTATTTCTTACATTAGTCATTTATAATAAGGACATAGAACTGATGGTGTTGCTCATGTAACTGCACTTATGTCTCTTGCCCTGCAGGGTGGGTGAAGGTCGGGCTGCGTGGAGCTTGGGAAACGCTTACGTATCATTAGGGAACCATGAGAAAGCTCTGGGCTACGCCGGCAAGCACCTGGAGATATCGCAGGAGGTAAGGCTGCAATTGGTCTCGCATTAAGGCCTTGGGTTTATCTACCCACAATGTTAATATGGGAAAGCAACAATGCAAAACAATTAACGACTTGCCAGAATCTCACAGAATCCATTTATTGAGCCTCTAACCTTAAGCACAAGCATTGTATATCCCATAATGAAGAACTCTCCTGTAAACATGTAACATGATAGGGACCTTCTAGCTCTCCCCATACAGCAGTGTGTCACTTTAAATCTAGGGTCACCTTGGCACCCACTGCCATTCTGCTTGGCCTCATGTTGCACCAAACCATAAATAAGGCCATTATAAAGTGCAACTCAGAAAGAGCATGTGTTTTAATGGGGGAAGCTAAACCAAACACACGGGGACTTGTTATTGGGTATTTAGTATGTTCTATAATGGCTACTTCTAAGCAACTTTGCAGTTGGCCTTTATTTTTTTGATTATTTGCCTTTTTCTTCTGACTCTTTCTGGTGTGGGGGTCACTGACCCCATCCAAAAAACAAATGCTCTGTTTTTGTTCCTCATCTTTCTATTCAGGCCTCTCCTATTCATAGTCCAGTCTCTTATTCAAATCAGTGCATGGTTGCTAGGGGAATTTGGATCCTAGCAACCAGAAGGCTGAAATTACAAACTGGAGAGCTGCTGAATAAATAAGTCACAAATAATAAAAAATGAAAGTCAATTGCAAACTGTCTCAGAATATCCCTCTCCACATCATATTAACAGTTCATTAAAGAATGCAGAAGTCTGTTGCCCTTGAACATCCTGAGCTGGGTCTAATCTTGTTATTCTCCCTGCACACTGGTTCTCATGCTCATTAACCTCATTTTGGGATGTTTAAGCCATTGATCTACTGGCCCTAATCTCACCAGGGATCTGGATTCTGCAGATTACAATTACATTCTAGTCCTTTTGCTGAGTCAGAGAGTGAAGAGAAATAAATTAACTTGTGGCTTATTTTGCTTTTGTTGTATAAATTGTTATGCTGGGGGTGTGGGCACAGAGCCATGAGCTACTGCAGTGAGTGGGAGGCACATACTCCATGCCTACTCCATACATACTCTACATATACTCCATACATACTTCATGCCTATTATATACATACTCCACGTATACTCCATACATACTTCATGCCTATTACATACATACTCTACGTATACTCCATATATACTTCATGCCTATTACATACATACTCTACGGATACTCCATACATACTTCATGCCTACTCCATACATACTTCATGTCTATTACATACATACTCTACGTATACTCCATACATACTTCATGCCTACTCCATACATACTTCATGCCTATTACATACATACTCTACGTATACTCCATACATACTTCATGCCTATTGCATACATGCTCCACGTATACTCCATGTTTAAGACATACATCGTGCATACTACATACATACTGTGTGCCTACTCCATACATTCGCTGTGCATACTCCATGTATACTACATATGCCTACTTTTACTCATTTCTAGGGGCGTTGTGTGAAGGGAGCTCGTA
Source organism: Xenopus borealis (assembly GCA_024363595.1). NCBI lineage: Eukaryota > Metazoa > Chordata > Amphibia > Anura > Pipidae > Xenopus > Xenopus borealis. The sequence goes on from CM044445.1 coordinate 2,396,673, forward strand.
GTCATATCCTTGTGGTTGAGTTATGAAATGGGGCAGGATTTGGGAATAGTTGGCGCTGCTTGATCAGAATATGATAATCATGATAATATGTTCATATGGGTGCTTTTCATGTTTGGTTGTGACTGCACCAGGGACTACAGACCTTAGCAGTTCCCATAGGCTCAATCTTTCCCCCATAGCCCCAAGGACAATCCTTTATACAGAGGCTTTTTAATTTTGCATTGGGGACCATAGACAAAACAGCTGATAAGTGCTTTACATTTTGCTCTGTTAAACACTTCACTGTCCTGTATAGAAGCCTAGGGTCTGGGCAACACTTCTAACCCAACTCTATTGAGACAATGTAGCCTGGACCACCTTATATCATAGACAGACCTTTTGGCGTGGAATGGACAGAATACAGGTTGTGTTTTGGTCTGTGGAAGTGTTAGTAATCCTAGCAACCATGCATTTAGTTGAATATCATCAATGCATGGTTGCTAAGTTAACTTGCACCCAATCAACCAGATTGCATGCAGCAACGCTTGGTTGCTATGGTAGTTTGGACCCTAGCAACCAGACAGCTGAAATGCCAAACTGGAGAGCTGCTGAATAAAAAGCTAAATCACAATGAAAATGAAAACCATGGTCTTGGAATATCCCTCTCTACATATATTATCAGGCACATTTATTAAGCATGGAGTTGTGTTTAACAAGAAAATTGTGAGTTTTTAAGGTTTATTTTTCGGGATTGATTTATTCTACCCCGATAGCAGTGCCCCCAGCATGGTACAGACATGTCTGGCAGAACTTTTACTATGTAACTGGGCAGCGGCCAAGCTGGAAACAAAAGGTAATGTGTATGATAGGAAGTTAATGGAATAGTGGGGGCAGGTACTGAATCTCCACTCCCTCTCGTTTGCATAGTGTAACATTAATTAAACACCCCCCCACCCCCGTGCCCACTTGTATAACATCCTTGTGCCGCTTGGCAAGTTCCCAGGTTCCCTTGGGTTTGTTCGAGTTCCAAGGACTTTTTTTTTTCTTTTTTCCTGAGAAAGAGGTTGGGGTGGGGGCTCTTTGTTTGTGGCCCTTTGTTATTAACCCTTTGCTCTGTTACCGGAGGAAATAACTGTATAATGTATTGTAACCAAGCAATGCACGTTGTATCCTTTGTGATTGCAGATTGGGGACAAGAATGGCGAGCTAACGGCACGAATGAACGTAACGCAGCTGCAGTCGGCCCTCGGCATCCACGATGGAGACTCTTATGACAGCTACCAGGCTCAAGGTAGGTGGTGTCATCTTGCACCTTATTGAGTCTTATGGTACCATGTTGAGTGCAAGGACACACTTATCCAGGGTGGAGCAAGGGATCTATGGGACCAGGTCTGGACTGGGAGTCAAAATAGGCCCTGGCCAAATCAGCTCCCCACTAGCCCGCTAATTATGGCATTTCATGGAACCCCCTCTGGCATATCCCATAATCCACAGATTACCAGTCCGGGCCTGTATGGGGTAGAGTATGTTTGGGGGCTGAGATTGTTCCTCAGTGTAATAGAGTAAGGCAACCATTGGAGACAGTCCGTTCTTCCTTTTTGGGCTTCTCCTTCAGGTCAATGAAAAGTTGTCGTGCCCTCGGCCAAACTGAAAGCAACCTAGCGTGGGTCATTATTTGTATACCTGTATCTTTCACCTCACTGGAGGGGATGGCTGGGGCAGGTGCAAGTATGTAAATAAACAACACCTGTCACCTCCCGGCACAAACCCCAGGTCTCATGGCTTCTGGCCCAGCTTGTGGGGCAAATCCAAGGGACATTTGCTTTACAGCTCCATGTGGCCACTAGGTATGATCCCACTGCACTGCATGGCTAGTCAAGCTCTCGTTTTCCCCTGATACCACCAGTTGCTTCTGCTGCCAATGTAAGCACTCCCTGCATGAGTCATGAGCAACAGGAGAACAGGTTCGCTTGGGGGCGGTTACTGTAACGGCAGTATAAGTTCCCCTTTAAGGTGCGCCTGGAAGGATCTTCCTTTGTTTACACGTTCAGCTCAGTGCAAATGTTTCATGGCTTCCTGACAGCGTTTCCACTAATAATGTTTCATAATCTTCGGGGGCTGTTACAGTAGATGAGAAAGGGGGGACACTCAGGACCTTTGGGAGGAGGGACACAGCAGTGGGGATTTAATGTGATCAGTTCCCGTACATTCTAGTTGGACGGTGTGGGACTATAAAGGGTTAATGATTCTGGCTTCTTCGCTTGACTCCATTCTCCCTTATAATGACCTCATTCATCAGAGGTGCCATTGATTGGGTTTCCAAGGTCCGCTGGTAAACAGAAGCTCACAGTGTGCTGGCAAGCAGTGGCCGGTAACTGCAGTGCAGGAAGCCCAGAGGCAGCACGGGCCCCAGGCTCTGGAGAAGTCGCTCCATATATAGTTCAGCCCAACTTGCTGTGAATGAGAGGTGGGACGTAGTGGAACACTAGAGTGGTACTGCGTGTCCAAGGCTGGGAATAGAGGTAACTGCCCCCTCTTATCTGTATATTAACCTGCATTACAATACTGGACTCATTGGGCAGAGCAAGTGCCTCCTTAAACTGCATGCCCGGCCACTTATCTGTACCCACATGGGAGGTGCTGTCATACAGTTGCATTTGATAAACTAATAGTGGGCAACCGTTTGCCTTTTTAACACTTTTATATCTGAACCAGCACCAACTGCTGATCATTAAGTCAAATTCATGTAAAACTGCTAATATCTTGAAAACAAAAACAAAGGGATTTGATTACAACAATGCATAAGAGAGTGCTGAGCAGCTGAGCAAGGGATCCTGTGATTTATGGCAACCAATCAGAAGTTAGTTTCCTAGTGTGATTGGTTGCTGTGGGTTTGCCCTGAGTAACTTCCCAGTTCACTGGGTAATGGCACAAAGAGTACTTTCAGCAGCCCCCAAAACAATCATCAGAGATGCTCTCCATTTACTTGTAGTCTCTCCCCCTTTCTCTTGAACAAAGGGGGACAGCCCCCTATTTATTGGGATGTATCGAAAGTTGTGACTAAACGACATTGGGGTGGGGGCACAGGCTCTAGTATTGGGGGGGTCAATAGAATCCAATAACAGGATTTGTTGCCAGGCTTTAAGATGGGTTTTGGGCTATTTCAATCAGTACTTGGCTGAGAAATTCCTTCTTAACCAACCCGGCAACCAAGACAGTTCTGAAAGGCAAGCATGGGATTCTTGATAGAACAATTTATGGCAAGTCTAAACTCTGCCCAGAACAAAGCTGGGAACCAGATGGGGAACTCACTGACTTATTTCATTCCAATGGCACTGGCCCTCCAGATTGAGACAGAGTTTATGCTTTTCCTGGTCTCCATGTTTGGGGGGAGGGACGACCGAATGTGAATGTTCAGAGTGGGGGTAAATTCTACCGTTGGAGCAGCATTGTTCTTGTTGGACCTCTGGGCTATCCTTTGCCTGGTGCTTTTTAATGTGAGGTTAACT
>CM044445.1:2450233-2460303 GCA_024363595.1 Xenopus borealis
TGGATTCGGTGCATCCCTAGTGGAAAGGCCATCTTCCCATACACTCCATGTTAGCCAAGTAATCCACATTTAAAAAAAAATGATTTCCTTATATAATTAATCCTTATTGGAAGCAAAACCAGCCTGTTAGGTATATCTGATGTTTATATGATTTTCCAGCAGGCTTAAGGTATGAAGATCCAACTTACGGAAAGATCCGTTACCCCAGGTCCTGAGCATTCTGGATAACAGGTCCCCTACTTGTATACATATAAAATAGAAGTCACAAGACAAGGCTGATTAGAAAATTAATTCATATTTGCATTACATGGCAGGTCAGAAATCAGTGCAGTCAGCATCAAATTTAATCATCAGCTCTGCAGCATCAGCTTCTATGACTGATACGACCTCACTATGATCATTTACCGTGCCCCCCAGTGTCTAGTTGTACTGAACCTTTTTGTAAGCTTATTTCTCCTTTAACTACAGGCCCCAGCACCATGAACAATTGTAGCCTATCTATAGCTTGAATGTCATCCTTAACATATGTAGATCAGTGTTTTTAGTATTTACACAGTAGCCTTGGACTGTGATATTTTATCAAAGTCGGGTGTGGGGGTTTAGGGGTTGATATGATATCTGTAACTCTCAATGTTGACTTAGGGCTGGGGCAGACAGGGAGATTCGGGGAGATTGTCGTCTGCGATTAAACGCCAGGCGACAGAATCTCCCCGAATCTCCCCGTCTGTCCCAGCCCTTAAGGGTGAGTGAGAGAGGACAGTTCTTTGGTATGCAGCTTGTCATTGAGATTAAACATGTCAGAATGTTGCATTAGAAATTAATTGTTACCTTGTAATCTGACAGAGCAGGTTCTGCTGTACAATAAATGAGGAAATGTCATGCCAATGGCCCTCCAGCTATGGAAGAAGTGTGACGTTCAGTACTCACAGGAACAGCCTTTGCCCTACAGGAGCTGGAAAGGGTCATTCAGTTGTCTCTGAGGTTTAAAAACCAAAGCCGTGCTCAAATAACTGTCAGGGAGCAAATAAAAGATAAAAATCATTAAAAACAATTCCAGGGGTGGGTTTCATAACATCAAAGCTCTGATTGGCTGTTGGGTTGCTCTACTGGGGCTACACTTGTTGGTAAAGCTCACCACCAAGATGAACAGTAGGCTAGTAATTGGGGGCCCCCTGGTGGGATGGCCCTGCTAACTTAGAATTATGGAGCTCCATGATTACAGAGCACGGCCATATTGGTAGGTAACAAGCTGTTTGCCAATAAGATCAATAAGAGTTTGCACTGAAATGATAACACAACAATGGCCCAGTCAAATCTCTCAATCGGGAATTGGTCCTTGGTGAATGTGCAAAGCTACCAGGAAAGGGTAAGTTCACCCTAGATAAACTTATTAGCATGTTATGGATAGACCGAGTCTAAGCAACTTTCGAAATGTGACCTCCAAATTGCTTCACTCAAACAACGTGGCAGAAGTCAGATGATTAACAGCACTGGGGGCGAATGGACTTCTGTTACTTTGTTTCAAGAGTCACAACCAGAAAAGGGTCACTGGTTCAACAGTCACAAACAGAATTGGCCAGTATCAGGTTGTATAAGTAAAACAAAAACAAAAAGGTTTCATTTATTGAATTGCAGACATGACCTGTCTTAATGCTGAGGCTTTAGAATTACACACAAGCCTCTGGGGATAAACGGGCAAGTTAATTTGGCCTTTAGAGACATGGGGTTTATTTAAGCAGTCTCTGTTTATTCCTCTATATGGAACAATGTAGCGCAATTGTTATGTCTATGGACACCATTACACTAGATAGGAAGCAAGGGCCACAGACAGACCTGATGATGAAAAGGGCAGTTGATTTAACTATTCTGAGACAATTTGCAATTGGTTGTCATTTTTTATTATTTGTGTGTTTTTAGTTATTTAGCTTTTTATTCAGCAGCTCTCCGGTTTGCAGCGTCAGCAGTCTGGTAGGTCCAAATTCCCCTAGCAACCCTACACCCATCTGAATAAGAGACAGGAATATGAATAGGAGAGGGACTGAATAGAAAGGCGAGTAAAAAAGTATCAATGGGCATACATTTACAGAGCATTTGTTTGTTTTTTTAGCTGGGAACAGTGACCAGTGAAAGGTGGAAAGATTCAGGAGAAAAAGGCAAAAAAATTCAAAAACTATAAAAAAAACAAATAATGAAGGCCAGATAAAAAGTTGCTTTGAACTGACCTTTCTAGAACATACAAAAAGTTATCTTAAAGGTGAACCACACCCCTTCAATTATTGAGCATAATAACTGATCAAAACAAAACATGAGGACACACCCAGACCTACCCCCCCTGAAAGCAATGTCACCTGTATTAAAGGCCAACTTGCCTACTTTCATTGCTTCTCTTCAAACACAGAACGAGGAGAGGTGGCATAACCTAGACCTGGGCGGATGCGCCTCGACATATTTACGAGGAACCTGGAGGAAATAAAGAGACCATTTTAGTTATTCATGTAGGAATTAAGTGGAAGAGGCCAAATCAGTCCGATGAATGAGTGGCATGGATAAACAGAGCCTTACACATCCAAACATGCTCTACCAGATATTTACTTATTCGAGTGAAACAATATCATTTATATATCAAAGTCTAACTTACCTGAACGTTATTTCCAGGTTTAGGAGGATAGTACCCAGCCATACAGACAATAAAAATAATGGTATTTATAATGCTTAATCCCTTATTAAAATATATAATGGGATTAACTTTATTATCTTCATCTTTAAGGCATCTATGTGTTACGTTTGTATCCCAGGATTACAAATAAAGGCCAAGGAAAGTGCACTGCCACTTTTACTACTTTCCCAGGAATCCCTTGTGATGTCCAGCCCCAGAAATCCCTGGTCAGTGCCATGCCCCCCCTCTTAATTGTCCCCAGCTCTGCCCCCTATCCAAGGCCCTAGAAACCATAGGCCCTGGGTCACCATCCAGGTTGCATTTACAGTAATCACTGCATTTATGGCAAATTAAAAGGCTAGTCAGACCAGTGATGTATCCTACCTTACAGCAGACCCACTGGGAAGAACGGGATTCGTTAGGGGTCCACTGTTCTTCCTAATACTGCTGCTACCACTAGTGTAGCCCCTTTTTATGGAAAAAAAAATACCTGCCTTCCTATACTTTATTCCTTATTAATAACATTAGAACTAAGCATCATTTTTACCATCAAGGATATATTACTGTCCTATTATATTACTACTTCTCAAACACCACACTCTCACGGTATTGCTAACCAAAAACACCATACTATGGGGCTAGGGTTGCCACCTTTTCCTGAAAAAAAATACCGGCCTTCCTACATATTTATCTTTTTTTTTCCTATTAATAACATTGGGATCAACCATCAAAAATACCGGCCATATAAATAGGGGGACAACCCTATATGGGGTCAACCTTTCCATTGTCACAGCCCAAACAATCGGAACAGAAACCAACCCATTTTCATAGTACATGGATATCAGGGATTGAAGGGCATCTAGCAATTTCCACACCACTAAATCTAATCGGACTTCCATTTCAGGGGAAGAACTGAGATCAGCCACAAAGAAGGAGAAAATAGATTATCTCTTTTTAATCAGTCAGTTCAAATTCCACCCCGAGCGACACAAAAAGGAAGCTTAAACAGAGCGAGGCTCGGGAGGTCAGACCTTTGTAAAGTACAAGTAAATAAATATCCAGGCTTTGTGCTTGAAAGAACGAACACGTGACAGAACAATTCTCCTTATTATCATACGACAAAGAATCCGCACAGGAATGGGCCCTATACACACACGCGGTGCAAGCCGCTTTTGGCGATTGTTTTAGGTTTGCTGTGACTTGCGTTTGAAAACATGACTACAAAAATATAAGTGTCAAATGACTAGTGCTTCTGCCATCCATATTTGGACCTCTGTACATCTCTATTGGCCGACTCCCTTGCGGCATATCAAGGGTTAAAGTTCCAGCTTTCCTCTGAGCCATTCATCCACTGGTGATTCAGGCCGCAGGTCCTAAAAGATCCTCTTTAACTGGTACACGCCTTCGTGGTATCTTCACACAGGCAATGTTCTGGGTAAATACAGAGAAAAAGGAAATGAGGTTCAGGAAATGTGTGAATGACAGCAAAACACAGAGATAATATTGTTGCCTGGAAACAATATTCAACTTTTAAACAGGTTTATTGCTCTGATACCCTACCCCTCCCTAGATTAAAAGCATCTATATTTATTAGGTATATACAACTTGTGAAAAAGTTCATTAAAAAGACAGTATCTTCTATTAAATAACAATATGGAGGGCTGATCTCAAGAGACCTCTGTTCTGCGGCAGTGAAATGATGGAACTGACCTCATGGATAGTCAGTAGTGATGAACGAATCTGTCCTGTTCCACTAAAAAAATTTGGCAAAACGGCAGAAAATTCATTGTCAATTGGCATATTTACTCTCGACTTTTTTGTACAATTTTTCTTACTTAAAATGCATGAATGGTGACTTTTTTGTCCTAATGCATTAAAGTCAGTGGACACACGGCGAAATTCGGAATTTCGCCGCGAATTCATGGCTGGTGAATAAATTCGCTCATCACTAACAGTCACTTTAAAGGCAAAGTACAGCCTTAAAAAGAATATGGCTATAAATGCTGTGTCAGTGGCTCTGCACATGCTCAGTGTTATCTGGGCTGCAGCTGAGATGCCCAGCTTAGGGTGGTGTGGGAAACAGACTCGTACAAATGTAAAAATACAAACTGCGAGCGTCTACCACATGGGACATCTACAGTTCACAATGATGCCACTATATAAGACAAGTGTCCTCCTTACACCTGGGGGTAGAGTCCTGCAGCGGGTCAGGTACCAGCAAAATCCCACAGTACCCTGCGGGTTGCTCGTAGAATTTCTGGGTGCGGGTATAGAAGCGGGCCCGGTGGTTCTGCAGGTTGGCGGGTTGAGGGTCGGGTCGCGGATCCTCGCTATAGCGAGTTTACTCCTTTTTCTGAGCATTTCTACTACTGATGATGTCACATCCGGTTTACAATGACAGCACTTCCTGATTCTTGATGGTCAGCGGGTCGCGGGTCCAAGCGGGTAACAATGTGGGTTGCGGGTCCGGGTCCCAAAAAATGGACCCGCGCAGGACTCTACCTGGGGGTCTATTCATCATGCTGTGCCAAATGTGGACATTACTGAAATATACCAGTGATGTTGCTCATAGCAACCAATCAAATACAACTGTTGCATTTGGTTTCTAACTGCTAGAAGGAGTCAGAACATAAAGGCATTTAACTATAAGAAATAAAAAAATGAAGGCCGATTGAAAAGTTTCTTAGAATTGGCCATTCTATAATGTACTAAAATTTAAGTTAAAGGTGAACCATTCCTTTAATGTCTAGTGCTGATGCATGACTGCACCTTGACAGCTAACAGTATTGTTTGTGAGCCATTTCGCTACATAAGCAATGCCGTCTGTGGGGATCAGCTCCCATGCTCATTATAGATAGCTGAGCCTCTCAGTAAAGTAATGGATAAAAAGCAGCTACATACCTGCAAATACCTCCCTTTACGTGTAGTTATACGTTCGCTTCCTTGCCCTCCTTCTCGTAATAATAACGTTCGAGCCGTCTGTATAATCAGGTGTCACCTGGCTGTCGGGATTCTCAGGTGAACCTGCCTACAACATAGAGATCATGCAATTACAGTCACACCAGAACAAAAAAAGTCCTACAACTGACCCAGTAAGAAGAAATGGACTAAACTAAGCTGTATCGCAAAGATTCTTTACAGCAGTGATTTTCAACCTTGTACCTCCAGCTGTTAAGGAACTACAAGTCCCACAATGCAATGAAGGAGTCTGACAGCCACAGTCAGGCAAATGCATTGTGGGACTTGTAGTTTCTTAACAGCTGGAGGCACAAGGTTGAAAATCACTGCTTTACAGTATAAAGTCATAGTAATGTTTAAACATCTTCTTTAAACACTGAAGAATATGAGCATCGCCTACCAAACCATTAGGCCAAGCAAAATGAGTTTTAAAGAGCCAATGAGGAAATAATGAGCATATTAAAGGGGGATGTTCACCTTTAAAAGAACGTTTAGTATGATGTAGAGAGGGATATTCTGAGACAATTTGCAATTGTTTTTCATTTTTTTATTATTTGTGTTTTTTGACTTATTTAGCTTTTTATTCTGAAGCTCTTTAGTCTGCAATTTTAGTCTGGTTGCTCGGCTTCAATTTCCCCTAGCAACCATGCATTCATTCGAACAAGAAACTGGAATATGAATAGGAGAGGGCTTGAAAAGAAAGAGGAGAAATAAAATACAATACATTTGTAGCCTTAGAGAGCATTTGTTTTTTGTAGCTGAGGATCAGTGACCCCATTTGAAAGCTGGAAAGAGTCAGAAGAATAAGGCAAATATTGTAATATTTAAAGAATAATTTAAATTAATAATTTAAAAACTATAAACAATAAACCACAGACTGAAAAGTTGCATAGAACTGGCTATTCTATAACGTACTTAAAGTTAAAGGGATTCGGTCACGATTTTTATGATGTAGTTACACTGTTTACAAATAATTCACTCTACAATATAAAATTTCATTCCTGAACCAGCAAGTGTATTTTTTAGTTGTAATATCCGTATGTAGGTGCATCTCAGGTCATTTTGCCTGGTCATGTGCTTTCAGAAAGAGCCAGCACTTTAGGAGGGAACTGCTTTCTGGCAGGCTGTTGTTTCTCCTACTCAATGTAACTGAATGTGTCTCAGTGGGACCTGGATTTTACTATTGAGTGTTGTTCTTACATCTACCAGGCAACTGTTATCTTGTGTTAGGAAGCTGTTATCTGGTTACCTTCCCATTTTTATGATGTGCTGGGGGGGTGATATCATTCGATCTTGCAGTAAAGAGTGACTGAAGTTTAGTAGCATTAATAACAGATGAAAAAACATGTTTTCCCATGACAGTATCCCTTTAACTTAAATGAACGACTCCTTCAACTATGTATACTGAGGGTACATACTCTTATAACTAGGGATGCACCGAATCCAGGATTCGGTTCGGGATTCGGCCTTTATCAGCAGGATTCGGATTCGGCCGAATCCTTCTGCCTGGCTGAACCGAATCCTAATTTGCATATGCAAATTAGGGCCAGGGAGCTAAATCACGTGACTTTTTGGCACAAAACAAGGAAGTAAAAAATGTTTTCCCCTTCCCACCCATAATTTGCATATGCAAATTAGGGTTCGGATTCGGTTCGGTATTCGGCCAAATCTTTCGGGAAGGATTCGGGGGTTCGGCCGAATCCAAAATAGTGGATTCGGTGCATCCCTACTTATAACACTCAGTCGGGTATCTTTGTATGCATCACTAACTACAGTAAAGACAGTCGTGCAAAGAGCAGCAAGTGAGTGAGTAAGCACAAATGGGCCTGCTGGTATATGAATGACAGTACTTACTGGTTCTGTACAAGCCGAGGGCTGTGGTTCATTATAGGGGCCCACAGTGCTGGATTCTTCATCTGCCGATTCATCTGTCTCATCATCACTGTCCTCACTCTTTATAGTAATGTTGCCTGCCTTTGTTTGTTCAGGGTGCAAGCTAGCAAGAAAGCCTGGTACAGTGAAGGCAGAAAGAAAGCGCTGTTTGAGCAGCAGGTAGCCGGGGTTTGCCTTTAACTTTCTGTCCACCAGGCCCCGGAGAATCTCTGTCTTTTCGGCGGCCGTTGGCTCGCTTTCACCCTCCAGCGAAGGAACCAATTTGAACGCATTCTCTTCCAAGGTACTTGTCTGTAGCAGAAGTTTAGAGAGGGTTTTAAGAGTGCAGGCAGATGGAGGCAAATAAGCCATGCCTTTAGGTAACACCGGCACTTTTACACCCTCTTTCCCATGGAACCAATTCTTGGCCACCCCCTCTTCTTCCAAAGACACGAGGCCCCAGTCCACGACTTTCTTCTCAGTGCCGGCTGCGGGACCTTGTGCTGCAACACTTGGAGATGGAGAAGAAGGCCTCGTTTGCGTTCCAGCAGCCGCTGCACCTTGTTTGGCAAGACCCGATGGCAGAAGTCTTGCTATCTTTACCACAGGATACTTCTTCTGCGTTGGGATAGGCTGAGTTGAAGACTTTAAGGGGCCCTGATGCTGATCCTTAGAGGGTTTCAGAGCAACTGTAGAAGAAGCCTCAACCTGGTTTGACTCTGGATTTGCTTCTTTAGCCAAAATGGCTTCCTTAGCCAAAACAGCTTCCTTAGCCAAAACAGCTTCCTTAGCCAAAACAGCTTCCTTAGCCAAAACAGCTTCCTTAGCCAAAACAGCTTCACTCTCATTGTTTATTGGGGTTACAGCTGTATTTCGGTCATTTGTTGCATTACCACAACTTGTTTCCAAATTAATGCCATCGTTTGCGTTCAGAGATGCAGGTGCCGGAACCTGCGCAGGGAAGCCAAGAGCTTGAAGTGGCACTGGGACTACTCCGTGTGGCGTCACCACCAAAGTGAATGGCACGGGTCTGCTATTATTTACGCTGGGACTCAATAGTGTTGGCAGCACTGCAATAGAAGGCTGCAGCTGAGGCTGAACGGGTGAAGCTGGCACCCCTACACCAGGGCACGGGGTTCCCTTACCGACATCATTACTAGCACTTTGCTTCGCCTCATTTAAAGGAGAACTGGGTAACACATTTCCTGCAACAGGTTCACTTGCAGATTTAGGGGGACTGGATTGCACTTTGTTGACTGTAGCATTGCTTTTTGGGGGTATCTGCCCAGCCTGTATGGAAACAAATGGCATGATTGGCCAGACACCTTTCTCTGGTGTGGACGGAGCCAACGGCAGCACCACAGTTTGCTGGTTGCCTAATGCATTGGGCTGCGGGTTGATCACAATAGATTGTGGGAGCAGAAGGTTTGAAGAGAGGACAACTGTGTTTTGAGCTCTTTTCTTGGCATTCGATTCCCTCATTCTCTTCTCCCTTAGAAGCTCCATCACAGTCTTGGGTTTTGGTGGCGGTGCCCAAGGTTTCTCTATTATCGGCCTCTTTGGAGTCTTGGAGGGCTGAACTGCAATTACAGATGAAGATTAAAAAACAGGTTGAAAAGATGCAGTGTAAATGTTTCTATAATCAATATACTTCTTCTGGATACTATAAATAAATATATATATATATGGGTTTGTTTACCTTTTAGTATGATGTAATGATATTCCGAAACAATTTGCAATTGCTTTTCATTTTTTATTATTTGTGGTTTTTGAGTTTAGTTTTTTATTAAGCAACTCTTCTGTTTGCAATTTCTGCAATCTGGTTGGTAGCTAGCAACTATGCACTGATTTTAATAAGAGACTGGAATATGAATAGGAGAGGCCTAAATAGACAGATGAGGAATAAAAAGTAGCAATAACAATAAATATGTAGCCTTACAGAGCATTTGTTTTTAGATTGGGGTAGAGTCCCCCCCATTTGATAGTGGAAAAGCGTCAGAACAAGAAGGCAAAATTCAAAAACTATAAAAAAAAGAAATAAAGGCCATTTGAGAAGTTGCTTACAATTGGCCATTCTATAACATACTAAAGGTTAAAACTTAAAGGTGAACTACCCCTTTAAGGAAAAGGGTGAAGGGGCCGGATGTGTGTGACCAAAAGAGAAGAAGCAAACACTCCCTTTTTAGGTACAGACCACATGGCATAAGAAAGAGAGAGGAGGTGTGGTCATCCAAAAATAAGCCCAAGTAATGGAAAAGATCAGGAAGAACAGCAGACACCAAAATGTTTCCTCATGAAGAACCTTCGAAAACCCAAAGTGACTTTTTTCCCACCAGTAGGAAAGCATTTGGGGGAGATTAGTCGTCCACACTATAGGAGAATAATTGCTGGCCAACTAATCTCCTTGTGTGCCAGTGGCCTTAAGGGACCAAAACATTAGGCCAACATAAGTCTTACCTTGTTCTAAGCACAATTCATCAGAATCAGATCCCAAGGTTTTCCCACAGCCTGTACCGAGAGAGATCATAAAACTATGGCAGCATATGTATTCCCCTGTACTAAGCACAATTCAGCAGGAACAGTC
>CM044445.1:2540179-2552619 GCA_024363595.1 Xenopus borealis
ATTCCAATTTTTATTTCTGATAAATACACGTTTCTCACGGGGTAGTTTTGTCCCTGTATATTATTTAGGTAAGTTAAAATATAAATACACTGTCATTTGTCAATATCCGGAACTCATTTTTAAAAGTTTTGTACAGAAGAAAAAAAAAATATCTTTTAAGGCAAGGTTTTAAAAATTGAAAAAGCTTATAAATAAAAGGGCAGTGTTTAAGGTCAAATGTATATAAATAAATACTAGAAATTTCAAATGGTCTGTATAAAAACAGTATAAAAACTTCCTGCAGTCTATTAAAGTCTCTTTCTTTCAGCGTCTTTAAAACATTTTTTTCATTTTCCTCGTCTCTTTTACTTGAAAGCTTCAGGTATGTGGGTGCGCTGAGGCTGCATACTTGTGGGAGGGCTTGATATTCCTTCCGACCAGTCAGACATATTGGAATGAGGGGAGGAGCTTGACCACTGGTCAGGTGACTCAGGAGAAGGCGTCAGGAAGGGGTGGTCTGGCACTTGCAGTTGATGGCTTGGTGTATTGTCCATGGGGGAGGAGTAGCTATGCTGGGAAGGCGGAGTTAAAAACTGCGTGGTTGTCATGGATTGGGCAAGATTGGATGGCAGAGAGGAGGCAAATATCTGCGTGTCCTGGGGCATTACTGAATGAATGCTGTTGCTTGACATTTGCTGCAGGTCCGTCTGGCTTATGTCGCTGCTGCAGAAAGGAGAGTTGATATGAGTAGAAGTCGTGTTGGGATTGTGATGTTGCTGCTGCATGCTCTGGTGCAGCTGCTGTTGCATTTGCTGGGCTTGTATTAGATGAGGCTGATTGGATAGCCTTGTGTTGGGCATGGCCTGATAGGTCATCATTTGGGAGAGAGTTGTTGCTGGAAGACCATTATGGTGTGAGGTCATAAGACCATGCTGAAGAGCCTGAGCTTGTTGGGCGTTGCCTTGTTGGATGCCGCTTCTGTACTGGTTCGAGACCATCCCATTCTGCAGCCTTGCTAACCAGTCACATTGGCCGTTAATAGTTGGAGCTCCTCCCACAGTAAAATGCATGGATCCATTGCTCATGATGGTATTAGGGCTTGACGTATTGAGATGGGTCAGACGCGGGGTCATGGCATCAAAAGCCATTCTGTTGGAACCTGCCATGTCCTGCTTGGTGGCCATGTTCATGTGATTCATGCCAAGGTGGGACTCTGGCATGCTCGTCAGGTGGTTCAGAGGCATGGAGGGAGACTGCTGGAATGGAGATGTCATCAACGGAGGAGAAGACACGTCCGATAAGTATCCATGTGGCGACTCCAAGGAGTCCACCGGGGACAACACTCCAGAGCTACCAGAATCCAAAAGAGTTGTTTTCCCATCTTGAGACTTTTTTCTCCTGGCTTTCAGCTCTTTGGCCTCTTTGCAGCCATTGGCTTTGATACTGGGCTTGCGGGCTTTCTTGTTCTGAGCGGAAGGCTTCATGTTCCCCATGTAACCATTAGGGGAGCAGATGGGAGGAGATAATGTCTGTGCTCCCAATGGACCATTATGCAGTGTTGGGCTCTTCACGAGGTTATACTCATCCAGCAAGTGAACAATGTCGTGATGCATGCGCTCTTGGGCGATGTCACGAGGCAGCCGATCCATGTGGTCTGTGATGTCACGGTTAGCGTAGTGATCCAGAAGGACTTTGGCAGTTTCGTAGCTGCCTTCTCTTGCAGCCAAGAACAGAGGTGTCTCTTCCTGTAAAGGAACAACGTGGCAATTAGAAACAATACATTATGGCTTTACAGGTACATTCAATCTCTTGTAGCTTTTATAATTGATATGGATCTCCCTAGAGTTCCCTGTATAACTCATCCCGCAGCCTTGTGTCTTTATATGGTCACACCCCTCAGTGACTTCTAATATCCTTATCATTTACAGTAGGGGGTACATTATCCCTTATAATACATGAGTGATACTCAGAGTTCCCCCCTGTATAACTCAGCCTGCAGCCTTGTGCCTTTATATGGTCACACCCCTCAGTGACTTCTAATATCCTTATCATTTACAGTAGGGGGTACATTATCCCTTATAATACATGAGTGATACTCAGAGTTCCCTGTATAACTCAGCCTGCAGCCTTGTGCCTTTATATGGTCACACCCCTCAGTGACTTCTAATATCCTTATCATTTACAGTAGGGGGTACATTATCCCTTATAATACATGAGTTATACTCAGAGTTCCCCCCTGTATAACTCAGCCTGCAGCCTTGTGCCTTTATATGATCACAGAACAAACCCTTATTGACTTTATATTTTATATTAGGTTGTAAGTAATATACTATGATGAGCACTTACCTTGTTGTTCTGCATGTCCTTATTTGCACTATTCTTGAGAAGCACTGTTGCAGCATCAACGTTATTCACAGCCGCTGCCCAATGCAAAGCAGATTTTCCTGTGTATACAATGATAGAAGAGGGTTAGGCTCCTTTACGCACAAGGCAGATCTATATAACAATGCACACAGTTTATACTAGAGCTGAAACTCACCAAATTCATCAACAGCATTGACATCTGCATGCGCGTTGATAAGCTCCTCCACCATCCCTTCCACAGCCAGCCGAGCAGCCAGGATGACAGGGGTAGTGCCGTCGACCATGCGGGCATCCAAGTCTGTCGCTCGGTTCCGAATGAGAATCTGCACGGAGGAAAGGAAATCCTTGTTAAAGGGGAACTAAAGCACCAAGTAAACTTGGATCTGCTCTTGTTACAGTCCCATAAAACTTATCTTTGGGGCCCAGCATTCCTCAGTCCTGCAGGACGAGTGCTAATTTGAACCTGCTGATGCTGAGATTGGGTAAAATGTGTGGGGAGATATACATGTGCCAAGAAACGCAAACACATATGAAACAAATACATATGAAATCACATAGGGTTGCTGTGTCTGAAAACGGATTTCACAGCATAACACACCAAAACATGTGGAGTTTCTGTTCCCTTTATACATAGTGCAATCTTAGCATGTATGTGCAACAGAGTCCCAGAATTCCACATATGAGAGAGTAGTGGGAGAGCCATACCTGGAATACACCCTGAGCATCAGCTGCCACCGCTGCATGGAGAGGAGTCCTGCCCATGTTGTCCTGGACGTTAGCGTCTGCACTTGACTCCAGGAGGCGCTTGGCTGCATCAGCACGAGCATATCTAGCGGCCAAGTGAAGCGCCGTCTCGCCAGTGCGGTCGGTTTGGTTATGCAGCTGGGCACCCTGGCCAATGAAATCGGAAATCATGTTGGCAGAAGCATCCTCTTCCTCTTCATTGTTGCCGGTCTCTAATCCGCCACCACTGCAGGCGGCGATCATAAGTGGGGTGAAGCCATCTGCAAGGAACAGAGACCAGTGGTTGGCTAATGGTAGCAATCATTCACATCAAAGGAGAATTCAACCCTGCTGGTGCTAACACCCCTCCCCCCTTCCTCCCGTAGGCCCCCTCCTTCCACCCCCCCACCCCCCGAGTATTGCCCCTAACGTGTAAAATTACCCCAAAGCACAGGTCCCCTTCTGGAACATTTAGAGGAGCCACACCGTCTTCATCGTTGTCCCAACGGCATTTGCAGCGCAGTAGGACGCTTTTGCTAATTGGTATTACTGCACATGCGCCCGAAGTACACAAAGTTTAATCGGAAAACTTTGTGAACTTCGGGTGCATGCGCAGTAGTACCAACCAGCAAATGCTTCAAAACGCATCAGTTAATAGTACTGCTCCAGCAGAATTACAGCATGTAGAATTATAGTTGTTCCCCAACACAAGATAACAGCTGACTGGTAGATATAAGAACAAGAATCCAGGTCCCACTGTGATACATTCAGTTTGCTAGTGCCATTGTCCTTAGCAACCAGGCAACAGTTTGAATGAGACATTTTCACCTTTAAGACTTTGTAGGATTTTCTTGACTGTTTATGGAGAACACTGCATTCCACCTACCAGGGCCACGGACATTGACGTCCATGCAGTCCGCATCAATCTCTCCCTGCGGCGGCGTTGGAGCCATGGATGAAATGCGCAGGTCGGCGGCATCAAGGTGCTGCTGTGTCCATTGTCGGTGGTCAGTTTGGTCATCAACAAGTTCCGGGAGCATGACTTGCTCTTCAAACTAAAACACAACAGCAGGAAAGTGTCAGGTAACCACGTGGCAATATGGCGTCTTCTAGCAGAATACAGTTGAATAATGAACAGCCAAGACTCTTACCCTGAACCTCTTGTTTTCCAGGGTCTCCTCATCTCCCCATTCATTCTGATTGTCATCCATAAAAGAGATATCAGTCATGTTCTTAAGGGGTCTGTAACATAAGAATCCACAGTTAGGAACAAATGAAGCATGGCTAATATAACGTCAATAACATCGATAATACCATGTAATTCAATGAGAACGCTGTGAATACTCAATCACTTACTTTAAGCCAACAGAATCCTCCCCGAGGGGCTCTCTCCGTTTCTTTTTGCTGGGCTCTTTAGGAATGAAGCCTTCTGGGAACCAAAGCTGTCCATGTTCACGGCGACGCTTCTTATTCACGATGACCACCATGAAGACGAAGATGATTAATAGCGGAATGACCAACATGGAGAACATGGGATAGAGAGAAGAGGGCTTAGGGGTCTCCACGCTCTCACCTGCAGAGGGAACAGAGCACAACTCCGTTAATTCACAAGGTACAACTGGACTTGCATCCAGCAACAGAATGAGGCGCAGCTCGTTATTGAAAGCCAACGAGAATCCCCCAAAAAGGAGGGGGAAATGAAAGGGGTAATTTTATACTATCAATCAGAATTGCAAAATTCTCCCGGAACTATCCAGAGACCGGCTGATTTACTTTCTTTAAGGCAAAGGATTAATAAACTTTGCATCCTGGCGGTTCTGATTGAGCTGTTAAGACAGAGGGGTTTAGGGGGATTTTGAAGATATTCTCTCCAATGCCATGTGTGTATATTATTGATCACATTCTGTCTTCTTTTTTTTTTTTTTTTTTTTTTTTATGGGCTTAATGATTTTGATATCAAACCCCAAATCAAGGTAGGTGTGTGAGTGTTGGGGGGTGGGTGGATAATGTTCAATTATAAAGTTAAACAGAATACAATCAAGGTTGCCATAAACACTCGAGGAGAAGGATTATAGTAGGTCAATATCCTTACTTTTCACAGCCTCAATCTTATAGGGAAGGGTGTCCAGATTCCCAAGGGAGGCCAAAGCTCCAAGGAATGCGGCAACATCTGTAGCGCTGTTGAAGCACTGGGAAGAGGATTTGTAGCACTGACGGTTGTCTATTTCCAAGTATACGATAGACCTGCAAGAAAAACTTGCCTATTATTTTTGCTCCTTCCTGCATCCCAGTAACGCTTTATGCCCAAAAAGTTCTCTTACCCTCTAACTTCCATCTGGTCCAACTCCCTACGACGCCTTCCTGGTAAAATAGAATCTTTCATTGTGCTGAAGATGGCTGAAGGAGCGTCTGACCAGTAATCAGCTGACCTCTTGATGTGATGCTTTTTAAGTTCTTCCTCATTCCCATAGTAAGGGTAGATCTTGAATTCACCGTTGCTGTCTTTCTTGAACACCACATTGGTGTGGAGCACTCGGCTCAGTTCACGGAGGAAATTGACGGAGTTGTTCTTAAGCCTTTCAGGAGACATGAGGATGACCAACACCAGGGTGCCTTCGGCCAGGTTCTCTGGCATGTTGGCGCAGTCCAGGCCATCCCATTCACACTCTGCATTGTTACAGCCTTGGTCGCAGTGGCCATCTTGAAAGTGATCCTTGCAGTACTGGTCATACAATGGGCTGCATACAAAAAAGAGAGAAAGGTATAGATTTGGATCATGTATTCAGCCTGACCTTTGTCATTTTATAGAAAGGAGAAGTATAGTAAAGTTTGGGATCCTTAAACTATGGGCCAGGACGCAAAATGGCTTGCCATGCTGCTTTGGGAAGGTCTCTTGGATGATTTTAATACAGGTAAATGATTTCCTTCTCAAGAAAGCAAAATGAGGTGCATAATAGATTCTAAAGCAGTGATTGGGTCATAAAACAGAATCCCTGATATAATATGGGACCCTCCATGTAAAGTTAGTATAGATAGAGCAAGTTACAATATTGAATGAAAAAGTCCTTTGAGGCTGATCTGCAACAGGAGTTAACCAGTGGCTCTTTATTTTAATCTAGAACACCCAAGCATGCCCTTGAGCAGTCAGTTCCTGTGAGTTGGAGACCCCTTTTTTTAAGGAGGTGTAGATCACCATCTTTTTCTGTTTGTGAGCTCTCATTGTAAGCTCTTCAACTTACTTGCACTGAACCTCGACTTTCTGGCAGTCGAACCCGTCGTACAGACACCCGGTGTTGTTGCACTGAGAATCGCATTTTCCATCGTTAAAGTATTTCCAACACTGTAGCGACTGGGTGCAGTTCTTCCATGGGTCATTGAAGTTGAGCGAGCAGTCTCCTCCATCCCATCCACAAGCGTGGTTGTTGCAGTTGGCGTTGCAGACCTTGTTGTCGGCCAGCTCGGCACACTGCTCGTTTCCACAGATATCTTCATTATCAGGAGGGATAATATTCTTGCCTAGTCCTCCAGGAAACCCATAATCCAAGATGTGGCAGAAGAGCCCGTTAAAGTTCTTCGGGCAGAAGCACTGGAAGAAAGGTTCATCGGCAAAGAACTGGCAGGTTCCTCCGTTGTAACAAGGGTTGGAAGCACAAGGACTGATAACGGGGTACTGACATGTGGCGCCAGTAAATCCTTCCGAGCACACGCATTTGGAACTCTTTAGCACAGAAATGCAAGTGCCACCATTCTGGCAGCGAAGGTTACCGCAGGTTCGTGAATCATATTCGCAAGTGGCTCCATCAAACCCCTGTAAAAAAATGTTTGATTACTTTATATAGGTTCAATTACCATCTACATACAAACTGGAGGCATCTTAGGAGAATCAGGGCAACCAAAACCGCTGATTTATGTAACTAGCTGAAAACTATACCGCTAATTTGATGGAAAATCAAATTTAAATGCAGTATTGTTCTATAAGAGGAGTACGATGGGTAAGAAAGATAAGGGTCTACTTACAGGAGGGCATTTGCAGATAAATCCACGCTCTGTATTGCTGGCGACGGCACATGTTCCACCATTTCGGCAGGGCAATCCCTTGCAACCGTCCACAACAGAGTCACAGCGCCTTCCTGTAAAAAGCAATTATCATCTTTAGGGAATCTATAAGAACTCAAACAACTTTGGGTCAAGCAGACTAGTAACGAGCCCATACCTGTGAATCCCTGCCGGCACTCACACCGGTAATCGTTCACCAGTTGGATGCAGTTCTGGGTCCCCCGGGAGTCACAGGGATTAGAGAGGCACTCATTCACATCACCTTCACAGCGTTCCCCTACAAAGCCTGGAGGGCAGATACAGTTATAGCCTCCCACGCGGTCTATACATTTGCCATTGTTGAAGCACTTGGGTTCCAGACTGAAGGAGTCATAGAAGGGCGTGCAGTCATCCACGTTGATTTCACAGTGCACGCCTGTAAAATACAGTTTGTAAAGCATTAGATAAAAGTTCTTCTTGCACCAAAGTATAAGGCAACTGGAATAAGTGTATGATTTGTTCATACCCCGAGTTCCTCTGGGGCAGGAGCATTTATAGGTGTTAATGAGATCAATACAGGTTCCTCCATTCTGGCACGGATGGGACAAACACTCATTGATTTCCTCTGAGCAGTTAACTCCGTGGTAGCCAGCAACACACTGAAATGATAAGAAAGTAGATGAATTCAAATAACAGAACACAGAAAGAGAATTATTTTTGCAATGGCACAGGAGGGGGCTCCTACCTCACACGAGTAGCCTCCCAGGTAATCTGTGCACGTGGCACCATTCTGGCAGGGATTCGGCGAGCATTCGTCCACCTGTTCCTCGCAGTAACTGCCTGTGTAGCCAGCCTGACAGCGACAGAAATGTGTGTTTCCAGTGTCCACGCACATGCCGGAATTGCGACAAAGATGAGCAATATCCACACCTGCAGGAATAGGAGAGAGACTTATGTTATGCAGAACTCTCCCTTTTAGTATCTGTCAGTGTATGTATCTGCACCTAACATAAACCAGTCTTAGAAATCTTAAACTTTACCTTGCTGCTTAGCAGCAACCTCGCAGGAGACACTGGGGACATCGCAGTAAACACCAGTCCAGCCGCTCTTGCACTCACAGCGATAAAAGTTGTTGGTCTGCCAGCACTTTCCTCCATTCTTACAGGGAGAAGAGTCACACCAACGCACCAGGTTCTGGAAAAATATTATAACACAAACACTTTGATTATACGCCTGCTCAGACTAGGCTACTTATCTACAGACCATTCATATAATAACAGTACTGTTGATCTACAATCTATCAGGGTTTGCAACTCATTGACACACACAAGACAGGTTTTTGTACCTGGCAGTTGAGTCCTGTGTATCCTTGTGGACAGGTGCACTTGTATGCACCATAACTGTCCTGGCAGGTGCCTCCGTTCAGACAAGGCTTGGAGTCGCATTCATTGATATCATGTTGGCAGTAGTTTCCGGTAAATCCAGGAGGGCACTTGCATGTAAATGTATTGATCCCATCGATGCAAGTGCCGCCATTAAAGCATGAGCTGCAACGAAAGATGGAGGAACATCGTCAGTGAAAGGTCTGAAAGCCTGTCTGTCTCATTACCTCCGTTATAATTTAAGTGTGCACAATAAATTCAGTTCAAACGTTTCAAAGCAGTGCCATAGCACAAATAATTGCATTAGAAAATGCAGTATAAAAGTGGCAGCTGATGAGATGCAAATAAAAAGAAGAAAATAAGCTGTTTAAAATACCTCTCGGTGCAGTCAGGGGTGTTATTTTCGCAGTGGATGCCACTAAATCCAGGCTGGCAGGTGCACGTGTAGCTGTTTACACAATCCGTGCAGTTGGCTCCATTTTTGCACGGGTTACTGGCACACTCGTTGATGTCCTCTTCACACTTGGGCCCCCGGAACCCGGCCGGGCAGTTACAGAAAAACATGTTAATGCCGTCGGAACAGGAGCCTCCATTGTGACAAGGGTCTAGAGGGATTGAAATTGCAAACAGATCAGTTGATCTATAAATGAAACCTGCCCGGTATTTTCTTCTGTGTATACCAGAATCTTCAGGAACTCACTTGGTTGGCAATCATCAATGTCTGTCTCGCAGTTCCGCCCGGTGTAACCAGGTTTGCAGTTGCACTTGTAGCTGCCGTTGGTGTTCAGACACGTCGCTCCGTTCCGGCAAGGGCGATTCACGCACTCGTTCATGTCGATCTCACACGTTTGTCCTGGGCAAAGAGTGACAAAACAAGAGCTCATTTAATATCACTCATGAAGTCAAGATATGAAAATATGAAGAAAATGATATACTCATATATGACAGTTAATGTTGCCTTGCCAAACCTTCATCACTCGTCCCACATGGATTATTAGAAGGTTTTAAAGTGGCTACGACTACTGGATGATGCTCTTACCTTGCCAGCCAGGTGGACATTCGCAAGAGAAGGTTTCGTAATCTTCCGATTCCTTACATCTGCCGCCATTTTTACAAGGACTGCCTGCACATGGAGCCAAAACGGCCTCACAAATGGCCCCTAAAAATGATAACAGAGACGTGTTGAAAAGGAAGCACCAAATTTAGCACAATTGTGCTATTTTGGGCTTTTCTTCATGGTTCAGTTAAAACCTGCTATGAGCCTGAAAGTGAAACCTTTCCACATTCAGCTCTGTCAACAAGTTAAACCACATTTATAAACAACTGGATGGACAAGGGTTTAGCAGGCTGAGAATCTCTACAGCTACATTATACTAAGAAGCATGGCCCTGTCTCCCCATTAGAGTCCTGTGCTGTCATTCCCAATGGCTGAAAGGACTTAACATTTATTATCTCTGACTGTCTCAAGCTTTACGAGGTTGGAGACATCCACCTGTCAAAATGCGTTGAGCATTTTATAGTTACATCAAGTTCAAACTTTTTTGCAAGAGTAACTCACTATTTAGAAAAAATAAATAAAAATCCTACCTTTTTGTGTGTGGTCGGATCTCTACCCCCCTCCCCCCTTTCCCAAAAAAAACCCACCACTCCTATCTGCTACCATGGAGATTTAAGCAGGGAGGAAATTCCTGCTCCATTTCCTGCCATTGTATGGACTGCCATTTAAATGTCAGGGAAAGCTCAGGAAGTTGTTAGGTAACAGTCCTATTCCCAGTGAAATAAGCCCAGGGGCCCCTGTTCCGTTGCTTGCCCAATAAACATGCGCAGAGAGGGTCTCCTCTGAGACCCCAATCACATTTTTCTTAGAAAGCCAAACAATTTGGTTGTTGATGTTGGAAAAGAAAGTGGAAAGATAAGATCCCTGTATTTTTCTTTTTTTTTTGTTGTTGTTGGTGCTTCTTGGTCACTGAAACAATATGCAGAAATGCCATAAAAACATTCCTTTAGTCTCAGATAGCCTCTTTAAGTTGACATTCTCTTTATTAAAAATAATGTTGGTGGAATCTTAAACAGGGGGAATAGGAGCTATCTCCCTATACTGTGTCTAAAGGTGGCCATGGACGCACAGATAATATCGTACAAAATTAATTTCCGTAGGATATTCGGTGCGTGTATGGTGGGAAATGAGCCGATATCGTCAGAAGATTAAGATATCGGTCGGCTGGTTGATCGGACTGGACGGAAAATTTTGATTGGATGCCTTTGAAGGCTCCCTGAACATCGGCCATTGTTAGTGCTGAATCGTCAGATACAAGTAGAATTCTATTGTTTCTACCTGTATATCTGACGATTCAGCTCTACACGTGTGTGTTGAAACGAACGATCTTTCTTGGAAACATCTTTTCCAAGAAAGATTGTAATCGTTACGTCTATGGCCAGCTTAAGGGAAGCAACATGGTCGTCCCTAAATGTATATAGTAGGTACTGCAATCTCCTCATACCTGTATAGGGCATCATGCAGATGCATTTGTAGCCAGCTACATCATCAATGCACGTTCCATGATTCAAGCAGGGGTTGGAGGCACATTCGTTGATGTTAGTTTGACAGTTTGGCCCTGAAAGGAGCAGACAAAAGCAAGAGGTGGTTGGTCAAATTTCCAATCCTTCCAAATACTTGTGCACCCAAACACTACAATTCCTATAACCCCCACTAGACCTTATTAATACACTCGATATCACTCCCTACTACATTTGCATACACTACCACTACACTGGACATTACCCCCTATTTAGTTTGTATGCCCAACCACTACATTTCAACACAAAGTATAGTAGGGGTTGATATCAATTGTAGCATCGGAATATACCAAGTTTGGTATATTCCACTGCTCCAATTGATATTTCCCCCTACTATACTTTTACACTAGTGCACATGGGACACCACTTCTATAAGAGGGTCTCGGAGACTTACCACTAAATCCTGCTTTGCAGGTGCAGATGTAGGCCCCTGTCATGTCTTTGCAGGTACCACCATTCATACATGGGTTGGATTCGCATTCGTTGTTGTTGACGTCACAATTGCTACCGCTCCATCCTGCCTCACAGTCACATTTGTACCTGCATAATGAAAAACATGTTGATTAACAGTAAACAGATTCATGTATTTATCAGTGAACTATAACAGTGATCTATTTCAACATTCTAAGAAAAATTATTTTCGGTGGCTAGAATCCGAATACTTAAAGGGAAACTGCGGCCTCCATAGCAAAATTTGATAAAGAGGCCCACATAACACAGGAACTCCTAATATGCCAATCACAGTTACGTGTTTCTTCAAAAAGTATGAATAAATGCCATTTTCTACGCTGAAATCCAGCTGTTTAACAGTTCTTCTCTTTCTGCATCATTTTAAATCCCAGCAGGGAAGGAGGGACTAAACACTGATGTTACAAATTTTAACAACTTCTACACAGCTTACAGATATAGCATGCAGGAACTTTATAACCCACAATGCATTGCATGGTGATGTTCCATTCCTTATTGAAATAATGTGTGTAGGGAATTGTGGGGTTTGGAGGATGCAGGAGAAGGACAGATGGCTGCTGATACAAAGTAACGGTAGTCGGCCAGCTCAGCAAAGTAGTCAGACAGATCAGCAATAGAGCGGGGGGGCTAGGTTCCAAACCATTAGAAATCATGAAAAGAACTATGGACTGGAGATGGCCCTGAGATAGGAACACCCTAGCACAGACGAGAATAGAGATGAAGGTCGTAAAATGGATAATTGGTAGTAACCTGGAGAGAATTTAAGCTAACAGTCCGTATACCGCTTTTAAAATTGTAGGTGGAATAAAAAGACACCACAATTATTTTTATTTTTTTATTATATTTTCTTTTTTTATATTTTTTTTTTACTGCTGTACTGCGGCCTAACAACAGAACAATGGGAAGGTAACC
>CM044445.1:2581867-2593081 GCA_024363595.1 Xenopus borealis
TCTGCTTACATTTATGTGTACGAATGGCAGCGGCCATATGCATTTCAAAATGGCCGAACACTAGCAAGGCCTTAAAAAAGGAATAAATCAGCTTTTCCTCGTTGGTTCGGCTGGTTGTACTCAAAAGGAAAGACCCACCGACACATCTATCGTTTCCTAAAGCCGTAATTGCCCATTATGCGATCCCTTTAAGTCCAACTACTCTAGTCTCCTCTTTGTCTACACAGGTCACAGGCAACTGCTGCATATTTAAAGGGTCGCACCCGAGTGCAGGCCGGTGCTTGTGAAATGTGGAGACGTATTGCCTAAATCTTCATATATATATGTTAAATACACAGAGAGCAGAGGCAGTGTGTCCCAGGGCCCCGGCATCATGCCTCCGCTAGCTTTCACAAAATTCTTTTCTTATTACTTTAAGTAATGCTCAGAAACGAAGGGGGGGGAGAAAAATGGTTTGGCCTTGTTCATAATGGGCCAAAGAGCTGACAGGTTGCGCTAACAAGACTGCCATTACTTAGTTGAGTCCCTATGATTAAGCCATCTGCTTCTGCTAATTAATGCCCTTGTGCTATAAACATAATATTGCAGGCAGCCCCCCCAAAGTGTGGCTCATCTTTCACTGCAGCAATATTCCCCACGTTGGGCAGATTTTGTGTTGGCAGATGTTTTCAGCCGACCTTTATACTCCAAAGCCTCCCCCCACCCCCCACCCATTTCCAATTCAAAAGTTTGGGGACTTTCCACACTCTAAGGGACCATCTGGCATCTCTGATAACAATGAGGGGGGTATATAAAAGCTGAATACACGCGCTTAATCAATATACACACGTCTATAAGCTGCTGCTGCTATTCCCACAGGCTCCACTGATGTGTCCCCTATTTCCCATGAGTATGGCATTCCCCAAATCTTTGGGAAGAACCATGTGGCAGAAGGGGTGAAGGGGTCACAATTGGAATCAGTCCTCTCTCCGTAGGGTATCAAGACATAAAGCAGGTGCTAGTAATATCCCCCACTGCAGTTTATGGAGATGATATCAAACCAAGGAGGGCAGACTTAGCCTGTGGTGTTGCTGAACTAACAACACACGCTGGGGGAGGGATCAGATTGTTCACTTTGCAGAGATAAATCAGCTGTGCATTCCCCTGAGCTGACAGATAAATGATCACAATATAATGATTAGCTCTGCGGCTCAGCAGGAGGCCAGGAGCAACCATCCCCTACTGAGCCTGTAGCCTGTACCATAATCAGGACATTGATTTAAAGGGATACAACCATGGGGGGGTTCAAAACACATCAGTTAATAGTGCTGCTCCAGCAGAATTCCATTTCTCAAAAGAGCAAACAGAATTTTTTTAATTTAATTTTGAAATGTGACATGGAGCTAGACATTTTGTCAGTTTCCCAGCTGCCCCCGGTCATGTGACATGTGCTCTGATAGGAGTGTAACACCCTTGGATGCCAGAACCAGCTTCTACTTCATCCCTGGTATCTAATGACCTGGTACCAGCTGGCAGCGGATTCTGGGAGATGTAGTTCAGCTTTAGCGTCACCATTCATTCTGGATGTGGTTGTTCTAAATGGACAGTGTGTGCCAGATTGTGCAAGCAATTGTACAGATGTGCCTGCCTTAGAAGAAACCACCATTCTTCTGTTAAACCCAATAAGTAGCCTCCCCGCCCTCCCTGCGCCTATAAAGGCAGAACAGCAGGCAAAGGATAATATTACTCTCATATTTCACCTAAAATTTCATTTTTGCTCCCCCCCCCCCTTTCAAAAGGAGGTTTTCTGCATCTGTTCTGGGAAAGTCTAACCACACACATACAAACACACTACAGTTTCTTGCAGAACACTCACAGCTGGTTTTCAACGACCCCCCCCAGGGGGATATGGTTAATGGAAAGGGTTAACTACTGTAGTGTATTAGTGTAGTGTATCAGTGAGACAGCACATTAATTATCAGAGCGTAATTATTACTCACACCAAGCTCTCCCTCTCCCAGCTGTTGCTGAACTACAGCTCCCAGAATCCTTTGCTAGAGAAACAGGTTTGGCATGAGCCAAAGTCAGAGTCGGGAACTCTATATAAGGTACCGAATACAGCCAAGGTCATGGGAAAGTCCAAATTATTTAAAAAAAAATTTGGTCTACATGGGCTGTTAGCAGGTTCTTCAACAGCCATGATGGATGAAGATTTAAAGGAACAGCAACACCAAAAAATAAATGCATTTTAAAGTAATTAAAATAGAATGTACTGTTGCTATGCCTTGGAAAATGTATGGGTTTTCTTTAGAAAGACTACTATAGTTTATGTAAATAGGCAGCCATTCAAGCAAAAGGAGAAAGGGCACAGGCTACTTAGTAGATAACCGATAACCTCTGTAATAGAATACAATGGGATTATACAGAGTGCATCTGGTATCTGCTGCGTAACCTTTGCTTTGAATGGCTGCCCCCAGGGGTACACTTTAATGTACACACAATATACTAATATAGTTGTGTTAGTAAAGCAAATGCACCGGCTGTACCAGTGCGGGGAAAAAGAACATTATGTTTTTATTACTTACATTTTTTGGTTTACTGTTCCTCTAAATGTTTAGGATCTACTCCAATGAGCACGTCAAAAGCCAACAGGGTTCGACTCACCGAGCACCGACAATGGGGAGGAATTCACACTGAAATTATTAGGTCGCATTATTTTCAGAGGCTCCTATGAAACCACATTGGGGTGAAACGGGTGATAAAGCTTGTGGGCTTCAAGCCACATTAAGGCAGATTGGAAAGACCACCCCATCGTCCGTATGCAGCCAGGCCACACGGGCATTGAGCTACTATTCTACGCAAACAGAAGGGGTTAAATGCAGAATTTGGACCTGCAGATAGGGATTGTGGGAGGGAATATGCAAGTAGCTCCTTGGGAATGTTGTACTGATCCGGTAACTGAAGGCTGCATTTTCAACTGGGTGTTCTGCCTACATAGGTCATCCACTACGAGAAAACATGTATGCCTACCCAGAATCCTTTGTAAGACTTTCCGATGCCTGTGGTGGTAGCGGAACAGATGTGTTTTTGTTTTACAACTATAAATCCCAACATCTTCCAATAAACACTAGAAGTGCTTTCCCTGGCCTTTAATTAAGCAGCGCCCAATAAATGCTAATACCCTACAAAGGTATGTTAAACTCCCCCCACCATAATGCTTTTCACATGACGGCGAGGCATGCATCAGCATTCATTTGCTTTTCAAGTTGTCCAACAACATTAATGGCCTGGAGTGCTTTGTCGAGTGCTGCTAAACGGTTCCACACACCTGTCTGGGCACAAAGGTGCAGCAGAGTGTGCCATTAAACACCCCCGGCCCCCACTTTAAATTCAGGACGGCCGTTTATGGCCAACGGTGGCAATTTCCACTGCCGAGTGTGTTTGTGCCCCAGGGTGTGACACAGATTAAAGGGGTGGTTGATCACCTTTAAGTTAACTTTTAGTATGTTGCAGAATGGCCAAATCAAAGCGATTTTACAATTGGTCTTCATTATTTAAGTTTTATGGGTTTTCTTTTAATGATTTGCGTTTTTCTTCTGACTCCTTTCAGCTTTCAAATGCACTGATTTTATCTTAAAAAAACAGCTGCTCTGTAAGGCTAAAATACTTTTCCATTCCTCGTCCTTCTATTCAGGCCTCTCCTATTCATGTTCTAGTCTCTTAAGCGGATCTCTCCCTTATATGCCTACATTGAATTGGGCGATATCGGGCTGACCCTAGGGCCCAACGATTGGATCATAATGCATCCCGTGTACGGGCGCCGTTATTCAAATCAATGCATGGTTGCTAGGGGTAATTTGGACCCTAGTAACCAGACGGCTGAAATTGCAAACTGGAGGACTCCAGTTAAATCGCTCA
Source organism: Xenopus borealis (assembly GCA_024363595.1). NCBI lineage: Eukaryota > Metazoa > Chordata > Amphibia > Anura > Pipidae > Xenopus > Xenopus borealis. The sequence continues at coordinate 2,585,765 of CM044445.1, forward strand.
AAAACCACAAATAATAAACAATGAAAACCTATTACAATTTGTCTCTGAATATCATTCTCTACATCTCACCAACAGTTAACTCAAAGGTGTACAACCCCTTTAATACACAAGCTGGGGCACAACCTGCCTTCATACACGGGCCGATAAAAGCTGCCGACAGACTGAGTCGGCAGATTATTGGCCCATGTGTGGGGCCCTCTGATGGGCTCCCCGATTGATATCTGGCTGAAAGGTAGGGTAAAAATCCCATCGGATCGCGGGCCGCATCTGTTCATTGATAAAATGGTGAAATCACCAAACAAGTGGATCTATATGTGTATGGCCTTTAAGGTGCCACAGAGCTTTAAGAAGCAGGCTGATAAAAGCTGCCGAGAGACCGATGAGATTCGGCAGCCTATTGGCCTGTGCATGGGGCCCTCCAACGTGCTTCCCTGATTGATATCTGGCCAAGAGTTGGGCAGATATCGATGGGGCTGGGGTAAAAGTCCCGTATGATCGTGGAACACATCTGTTCGTTGATGCGGTCCCATGATCAGACAAGGTGGGCATATCGGGGAGACATCCGCTCCCTCTGTGTATGGCCACCTTTACACCCACAAATACCCTGGGCGTTAAAACTGCAGAGAGATGTAGTTGTACAACACTGTGTTGCAGTAATGGTATAGTGCAGCGGCAGAATGGGAGTGCAGGGGTTAAAGGCATCCCCTCCAGCCCCAGAGTGGTGACTTCCTCCCCAGTATTGTGACCCGGCTCTGCCTTTTTCCTCTCGCCTTTGGGAGCGCGTCGCCTCCGTGGCTTCCATGGGTCTCTCATCGTGTGGGACAGATGAGAAAACTGCTGGGAGGAAGGATCTGGTCCTTTGCTATCAAAAATAACTCCGCCACTGAAGCATGCTGGGTAAAAAAAAAACACAATGTTTTTGCTCAGTGGCATAACTAGATAGTAGCGGGCCCCACAGCAAATAATTTTTCAGGCCCTCAAGATGTCTAGAGATTGAAGGGTTTTACTGATATTTATTAACACTGTATATGAATTAGGGATTCATGGGGCCCTCTATACCTCCAGGGCCCCCCTGCAGCCGCCGGGTCTGCTTCCCCTGCTTTTGTTAGGATTTCTCTCCTTACATAATAATAGGGGGAAGCAGAGGTTTAAAGGGATCCTGTCATGTTTTTTTCAAAATGCATCAGTCAATAGTGCTGTTCCCGAAGAATTCTGGTCTGAAATCCATTTCTCAAAAGAACAAACAGATTATTTTTATATTTCATTTTGAAATCTGACATGGGGCTAGACATTTTGTCAATTTCCCAGCTGCCCCCAGTCATGTGACTTGTGCTCTGATAAAATTCAATCACTCTTTACTGCTTTAATGCAAGTTGGAAGGATATCATCCCCTCCCTTTCCCCCACCCAGCAACCTGAGAAGGTAAACAGATAACAGCTCCCTAACACAAGATAACAGCTGCCTGGTAGATCTAAGAACAGCACTCAATAGTAAAATCCATGTCCCACTGTGTACTATTCAGTTACATTGAGAAGGAAGAACAACAGCCTGCCAGAAAGCAGTTCCCTCCTAAAGTGCTGGCACAAGTCACATGACCAGGGGCAGCTGGGAAATTGACAAAATGTCTAGCCCCAGGTCAGATTTTAAAACTGAATATTAAAAAATCTGTTTGCTCTTTTGAGAAATGGATTTCAGTGCAGAAGTCTACTGGAGCAGCACTATTAACTGATGCGTTTTTTTTAAAAAACCATGTTTTCCCATGACAGTTTCCCTTTAAAGGCTGCCCATGCCTAAACCCCACTGAGTATAGATAGCTGGGGTTCAGACACAATATGATACATAAATGCGCTGGAGGGCATCAACTCCTGGCAAAGGAATTATGACGGTGGCTACTTCTAAAAAGAGAGCGACGAGAAGTGAAATTCTGTACGAGGATGTGAATGGGAGAGCGTGCTCCACTCCGGGGATGTGCAAACTCACACCACTCTCTATAATATGGGGTGAAACTGCAGAGTCAGGGAAGCAAATAAGAGAGAAAAGAAATCCTGTTCTTTAGACACTTGTCCAGAATCCCTGCCATAAAGCAAGGCACGACTGCTGCACTTTAAAAGAAAGGAATATATATATATATTTAAATTAAATCCATGCACACAATGTACAGTACAGTGCAGAACTTTGAATTTTCTATTTGTGCCTTGCAAAGTCTCGATCCCCAGTAGGAAACATTCTGTGCCCCCCCCCTACTGCTTTCAAGGGGAACTATCGCAAAAATAAAAAATTAGTGGGACCCGTTATCCACAATGCTATATGAAATTTTCAGCTTACATTAAAGTTTCATTTTCTCGATAGTTTCCCCTTTAACCACAGCTGGCACATACCACCCACACCTTCGCGGAGGTCCGACCTTGTGCGTTCTTAGAATCCCCTCAACGAGAAATGAGGAGGGAGTGATAGCAATATGAACTGCCCCGCTTGGTTCCCTGGTGTGAAATGATCCACGGTGGATTTAGCGCGGCATTAAGTGAATTATAATACGCGGGTGAAGCCTGCGGGCACATCCATTTAGCGAGAGCAATTAATGTCACCGTGTTCCCATAGGGGCCGGCTCGCAGGGGGAGATATTAGTACAGTGGGATAATTGCACTTTTGATACTTGAGGAACCATGTAAAGAGATGATCCTGCTAAAAAGCACGAGGCTAGTTAGTATTACAAGCTGCCATACACAGTGGGGGGTACTGGGGAAATTAATAGCATGGCTGTGTTAAAGGCACAAGGGACCATCTGCACTCTCAACACACAAGCTCACAGCCAGACAGCTTCATAAACCCACTCATGTGCTCATTCTACTGGTACCCACCCATGGGTCACATTTATGGGAATCTGTTCATTTGGATACAGCTGCACTGGACTTCTTCAGCCTCCACCAACACAGGAGGGAAAAACTGTACTATAGCAATACTGTAGCTCCTACCCATGTGTATAAATACAAATATACAGAGAAGGAATGTTCTGGGCACACAATAAGCTATACCCTCATACTGTACTGTCTAAGGGAATCAATATGGCACCTCCTCCCATATGTATAAATACAAATATACAGAGAAGGAATGCTCTGGGCACACAATAAGCTATACCCTCATACTGTTCTTTCTTCATAATAAAAGTTGTTGTTATATTAAAATACACCGAGCCTCTTCCTTTATCTGTAAGTAAGCAATAAAGTATGAGAACACAATTGAATTCCCTTTGTATGTGTTAATCTGGCCTGCGCCAGGGATCCCTATGCTGCTAAATGCCTCCCTGGGCTAATTCCTGGGAATAAAACCACAGACGGCTGCAAATGAGAGATTTCCCTCTGCAATTTGTCTGCCGCATCCAGACCTTCAATTCGCACCTGAAAATACTGTGATTATTTTAATTGTTAAATTTGGCATTGGACAACCTACCCCCCCCCCACCCCCACTTTCCCTTTGAACTTACAAAGAGTGAAGACAAGTGTGTGTGTGGGGGGGGTTAAGCTTTAGAGGGGGCTATTTTGCATTCTGAGAAGCAGCACCTGATTAGTCACAGAGCGTTAATCTGCCTCTCTGGACAATAGAGGGTGAATTGTGACCAAAGCCCAGCTGTCCGTCTTTCAGTGAAACAAAGCAAGATTTACAGCATCAAGCGTCCGTGTGGCTTCAGCCTATACAGAGAGGCTGCATTCATTAGGCGCACACAATGAAGAGCCTCCCCCCACTGCACTCCATTGCCCATCAGCCTGAGAGACGCTCATTGCTATGATTGGGGGGTGGGAACAGGTTGCACAGAATGACCGGGAAGTTTAAACATTCCACCTCGGTGCTGCTTCTACAGACTACAAAAATGTATTTTAAAGGGATGCTTCACCTTTAAGTTAAAAGGGTTGTTCACCTTCAAACAACGACATGGTTTCAGATAGATCATCAGAAATAAAGACCTTTTCCAATCACTTTCTTTGTCTTCCTTTTTTTCCCTAATATTAAAGTGTAACGTGTTCACCTTCTGAAGCAGCTTTGGGAAGGGGGGGTCGCTGACCCCATAAACTGATACATTTAGTGGATCCATTTCTTCTCTTTGTCCCTGCTGAGCAGAATCTCTGGGTTTCATTACAGGCAGCCGTTAGAATTGATACAATAGTTGCTAATACTCCAGAGATGCTGCTGTGAAATGTATCAACTAAATGTTGCAAAATTGTATCAGTTTAGAGTCTGCGCCTGAATTACTGAGCTGCCCCAGACTCAAACACCACAGACACCAACATTCAACTTTACACTTAGATTTTGGGAAAAACAGTAAAAAATAAATAATGGAAAGTAATTGAAAAAAAAAAAGTCTTTATTTCTGGGGAACAAGCTGAAAACAAATGAAATGGAAAAAAAAGTGTTTGGAAGGTGAACAACCCCTTTTAGCTTTTAGTATGTTACAGAACGGCTAATTCTAAGCAACTTTTTTATTTGTAATTGTTTTTGAATTATTTGCCTTTTTCTTCTGACTCTTTCAAGCTTTCAAATGGGGGTCACTGACCCGGGCTAAAAAAAAAACAAAAATAGTCTGTAAGGCTACAAATGTATTGCTATTGCTGCTTTCTATAATACATCTTTCTATTCGGGCCTCTCCTTTACATATCCCAGTTCTTATTCAAATCAGGTGGTTGCTAGGGGAATTGGGACCCTAGCAACCAGACTGCTGAAATTGCAACCTGGAGAGCCGCTGGATAAAAAGTCAAAAGCACAAATAATAAAAACCAATTGCAAATTGAATATCCCTCTCTACACCATACTATCCGTTAATTAAAAGGGGAACAAGCCTTTTAATGAGCAAATATGATAGACGCTTCTGTACGTGTGTGAACTATAAAAGTGACAAAGGTCTGAAGGAAGAGGAGCACTTATAGAGGCAACGGATTTGGCAGGGCCCCAAAGGATGGGAACATAAGTCATCAATGGTAAAAAACTTACAGGCACACCCCAGTTCCTCCAGGGCTTGTTTCGCACCTCCCGCCGTTCATGCACATTTCTGCCGTCTGAGTGCACCGTAGACCTTTAAATAAAAAGAAAAGGAACACGGTCAGTTTATATACGTTGCAGGGTGAGCTGGGAAACGAGATCACTGAATAGGTCCTGAAGGAGCAACTGCAGGGACTGCCACATGTCATGTGACCCAAGACTTTCTATAAACTGTGGTGTAACTGGACCCCAAAGCAAATTATTATATATAAATATTTTTTTTTAAACCAATATTTATTTAACTTCTATATGAATTAGGGTCTCATGGGGTACCCCTATAGCTCCTGCCCCCCCTGCAGCCGCAGGGTCTGCTTCCTCTGTAGTCACACCCCTTTCCTTCTCTGCATATTTCCCCACACAAGGTGCATTTATCAGGCTGGGGGGCATGTTTTGTGTGAGCACGTGCTGTTTCCTATCACATGGTACAATAGGACGGCCCGAGGAGGAAATCAGGACGGAATGTTTTTCTTTTCCCCCAAGCTAATGAGATACAGTGATAACAAAATACAAAAGGTTCAATCCACATCTGCACTGGGGAAGGGCCTCCAAAAAAAAAAAATCACCTGCTCAGGTAACCTCTGGGTCTGATCTCCTTGGGGTTAAGGGTGGCAGTTTTGGCAGATAAATGAATAAAGCAGAATAAAACTTAATTCTGGTTGCTAGGCAGCATGGACCATAGCAACCACTTAACTTTTACATCTCAGCTTAGACATGGGCAGAACCAGACCAGAGCCAACGTAAGGTGAAATAACTTTTTAATCTTCTCTAGATCTTCTCTAGCTATACCCCCCACTGTGAAATTCTGTCTTGGGCTCCTGATGTGTGAAGTCAGAGGTTTCGCGCGGACAGACCCCCAGCTATTTGAATATTCATGCAGTGGAGTACTTGGGGGGGGGATGAGTGCAAGAAAACAAACATCCCCCCCCCCACCCCGTACACTTGGATTGCCCTGGGAAAGGCACAACAGCTGTGGGGCGACGGGCTATTCTAAAGGCTGCACAAAAGGGGGAAATCAGAGCTGCCCATTGTGAGATGTTCTGCAAAACCCTCTTTGTGTATTGTTCACTATGGGGCAGGATTCCACCCCTCACACTCTCGTTACTTAATACCTGTAGCCTGAAGCTTTCGGCTGCATTTAATAACCCCCTGCTATGGGAACACACTGCTGCCTGTGTCTTGTGCCTTGTTCCTGGTGCTTGGGGTACAAGCTAATGCCAGAGGGGTACAAAGCAATCTACAAAACTAAAGGGGATGCAAACATTACATTGCTAAATAATATTAAAGAATCCAGCAAAATGACTTTTCTGCTGAGTTCTAAAAGGCATAAAAAAAAAAAAAATCCGTTATCTCCAACATCTAAAGGTCTGCATTTCAGTATAGGAAATTAGTCTCTCGGAAGATACATGAAACTAGACATGGGGGGAAAATCAGCATAAACTGTTGCTTGTGTAATAAAGGCAATTTCTGTATATGAGTCAGCTACTACTGTTATGTCACTGGAGCTGTTCTATTATCATGGGAGTGTTAGGGTGCAATTTGTAGGCATGTAGGGGGGGTGCACCTGTTTATTTCTGGATTAGGGATCTGTTTTATGGTAGCAGGGAAGGTTTGTCTTTAAGCTAGCTTTCAGCATGTTATAGGATGTCCAATTCTCAACTTTTCAATTGGTCTTCATTATTTATTTTTATTTGCCTTCCTTTTCCGACTCTTTCCAGCTTTCAAATGGGGGGGTCACTGCTGGGCTTTATGTCCCTCGATCGGACCAGCCTGATATTGCCCACTCAAGACTGGCATAATGGTGCAAGATCCAAACAAGCAGATTTGCTCATATAATTGTATGGCCACCTTGAAGGACCACAGAGTATGGGGCCCTCAGTTGATTTGTTTTGGATGCAGCCCTCAATTTGACCTGGACGTACACTTCTCATTGTGATCAGATTGTTTGGCCCTAGGGCCCACGGATCAGCCCAATATCGCCCACCTCATGATTGATGACCACCACCAGTGCAGACAGGGTCAGACTGGCCCGGTGGGCCCTACCCTCATGGGCCCCTGCAGGGCCAGACCCCCAATCCTGATATTTAAAAAGAAAAACCGGCATGGGGCAGCTTGCATGACATCTGCAACAACGGGCCCCACAACAAGGGAAGGTGGGGGCCCTGGACAGTAGTCCTGGTGGGCCCCGGGCCCCCCAGTCCGATGTTGAGTGCAGGGAACCTACATGATATTTTCTTTAAAACACTTCCATTTTTTGAGTTAATGTTCCTTTAAGTTTCATGGGGAAGCCAC
>CM044445.1:2688867-2705995 GCA_024363595.1 Xenopus borealis
AAAGATAAAACAGGAGGCCTGAAAGTCCACATTTCTGTCTCTTTATGGAGGCGAACAGAGGGCAGGCGGGTTATGAGCTCAATCACTGATTTTTATGGACCATCCAAAAGCAATCTGCCTTGCAGTTGTGTACACAGAACACCTACGTTGGTATTCAGGCTACTAGATTTGTAGCTTCCCCGACCAGCTGTTGACATAATATCATGCTAATATGGCCAATAAATCTCTGTACTGACAAGGGACTTTGTTGTACCTTGATGGCTACACAAAAGGCAATTTAGCGTTCCATAACCATTAACGTAAAGAGAAAGAGACGGAGATTCCGCTAGCCTGTGCTGAAAATATCTACAAAACAGTGTCTACTGTCTGATGAATAGTAGACACTCGTGCTTGGCTGCTTTAAATTTGTTATGTAACTGATGGCAACAAACTTATTTATATTGCTGTATTGTTTTTCTTAAAGAGAATGTGCTTTGGGACTACTAATTGGGGCAACCTCATCCATAGCAGATGCTATGCATAGAGCATATGTGCAAATAGCATATGTCCCCCTTTACAAGTAAACTGTGCCATAACACTTCTTAAAGGAACACCCAAACAGAATGTATATCTAAAAAGTAAAATATAATGCACTTCTCCTGTAATAAAACTGATGTTTTTGCTTCACAAACACTACCACTGTATTGCTGTAAAGCAATAGAGGCAATTGAAATAGGCTTAAATGGCACAGGTTACATAGCAGATAACGGATAAGCTCTGTTGAACACCATTATATTCTACAGAGCTTATATGCCATGTAACCTGAGCCTTTTCTACTTTGAATGGCTGCCCCCATGGCTACACAGCTGTATAACTATAGTAGCATTTCTGACACCAGTTCAGCTGAACAGTACATTATATACATTATATAACCATTGTTTTTTTATGTGATTGTTCTTTAAAGGACTAGGAAATCCATTTTCACTGAGAGCTGCCAAAATGTTACCTAATACTAAATAGAATCTCTGGATTTGTTCCCCAAGTGGTGATGTCCCGGTTGACCCAATACCCACATGGCCTGTGGGTCAGACAGCAGGCCCCAACTGGTAATCTGTGGGTTCTAACAAATGCCAAAGGGGCTTCTGTAAGATGCCATACAAAGTCACTATTTAGTGGGCTGGTGGGGGACTGTTTGGGCCCCTGTATACTTGGAATACTTCTGCTTCCACCAGCCCATATTTAGAGACACAATCTAACCCTACCCCCTTTTATGATGTCATGTGGGTCAGGTGTGGATCTATAAAAAGTACTGGTAGGGTTTGAGTTTGGTTGACTTTTTGTTGACGCGTACATCACTATCCCCATCCCCAATGTGGGTTGACTTTTTGTTGACCCGCGCATCATTATCGCCAGTGCGGGTTGACTTTTTTTTGACCCACACATCACTCTCCCCAAGCCAGCGTGAGCCATGATTTCAATCCAAAAACTGTTTTTTCAGAATGACAGAAATATATATACATTCCTAGGAACCCTTCCAATAGTCTCGAATTAAATCTGTTACATATGTGTATATATAGCAGCCACAAAGTGGCAAAAAAAAAATCATGTATAGGAGATATAATCTTGCCATTTAAAGAGAACACACCTTTGGTACAAGTTCTTGGATGAGTCACATGATCGAAAAACTGTTTGGTTTTGTGATGATACTTGTTTAGCTTTGTTCTTGTGTTGAAATCACGCCAATATGCTCGTTTTTGCAAGTCCATATGTCTTCAGGCCAGACTTTGCTGCTTACCCGGGCTTAGCACGTGTGGAACATGTTGTCAGTTACACCCAGTGCGTGTTCGCACGAGCTCTAGTGAGCCAAACAATGTTGTGACCACAAACACCTCCCATATTGCTCTGGTATCAACAGCAAGAGATCAGATCTTCCTTGGAGCACATTTTGCAATGTCTACATTTGGGTGCAATGTCAACATCAAGCTTTATTGCTCAATAAAATATGGACTAACCAGTGTCTTGCTGCCAGGCTTCTCCAGATTCTAAACACATGGATAGTCGCAGGTGTCGTTGCAAGTGACAGTTGAATAGAGCTGGCCACAGACGTGCAGATTTTATTCATACCAATAGTTTGTTGCAATCTTTCAGCCCACAACTAACCATTCAGATTAAAGTAGTAAAAATACCAAATCAGAAGATGTTTTGGCCATAAATTGGCACAATCGAACGAAAGTTAGGCCTGACAAATGGCAGTCTCCCATTGATATCGTCATATAGGCAATACACGCAGAGATATTATCGTTTGCCGATCTACTAAACTACTAGATCTACTAAACTACCGAACGCCATGGTATGAAAAATGATGGGACGATCCATACTCGCTCTGAAAAATATAAGAATCTTCGTTTGGTGTGACTTTATCTTTGCTTCTATGGCCAGCTTTAGCCATCAAGTCCACCACTTCCATTATTTTCAATTAACATGGAACTTACATATACGTGGCACCTGCATAAACGCACCATACTTGGGGTATATGTCAAAATTGTACATCCTGTTTTAGATCACTGATTGGATCACTTTGTCAGATACATGTAGCCATCTTTAATGTGTGTATAGGAAGAATCGTTTGTTTTCCTGTAATCCTGTGACAATTAGCTACGGATAAAGGAATTTAGCTTGCTCTGCATTTGTATAACTAAGAATATCCACCTGCGCTGCTGCTAACCTGGAGGGGCTAACCTTGCCTATTCAGCAACTTAAATTATTACTTTTTCTTCTTGTAGGCACAGCTAACACATATTTCAAAGGGAATCCAACGTGGACTTCCCAGGTTGCTTTCCTGAGAAAGTCTTCCTTTCTTTTGCTCAGCCTAAGGTATGGGCGGCCTCAATCAATTTTGCTGTCATGATTGTTAAATGGTTTGCTGACTCGTGGTGATCAAGAGATAGCACGAGTTCCACTGGATCATACGGCAAACCTGTGGGCAAAACTTTCTGATATATATATATATATATATATATATATAAAAGATTCATAAACAGCAGGTGCTACGGGCAGGTTCTTATACTTGCCTCCTACATTGCAACACTTGCATGCCTGGACATATTCCTGCCATGTTCCAGTTGCTACATAATGAGTTATACTTGTCCTATGGTGTTCCACTTCAGCTCCCAGTCTCAATATCAGATTATGGCTTGTTCATATCGACTGGATAGGAGGAAAATTTTAGCCAGGCCAGCAGGCTTTGGTGTCCTTCACAGTTCCACCACACAGTTACCCTTGTCTGGAAGAGTTAAGGTGGCCATAGACGCACAGATAATATCGTACGAAACGAATTTTCGTACGATATTCGGTGTGTGTATGGTGGGAAATGAGCCGACCGATATCGTCAGAAGATTAAGATATCGGCCGGCTGGTTGATCGGACTGGACGGAAAATTTTGATCGGATGCCTTTGAAAGCTCCCTGAACATCGGCCATTGTTAGTGCTGAATCGTCAGATACAAGTAGAATTCTATTGTTTCTATCTGTATATTTGACGATTCAGCTCTACACGTGTGTGTTGAAACGAACAATCTTTCTTGGAAAGATCTTTTCCGAGAAAGATCGTAATTGTCACGTCTATGGCCAGCTTTAGTCTAGTCCACTAACCAGCTGACGAGGGCCAGCAAAGAGAAAGGCTGTGGTCTGATGATGACTGCTCACATATTGCATACCTCAATGAACATTTTCTGGAATTATGGTCCCCCTTTTCCCTAGACAGGTGCCTCCTCTGCCTACTCACATTCAAGCTCTGGTGCCATCACTCTTGTACCAAGAAACAATACGATTATGTCCTACTTTGTGGATGAAAGTATTTCGGCAAATACATTTTTATAACATGAATGCTGCCTGTTTTGGTTAATGGCCTTTCCAAACTGAGGTGTGTTGCATTCAAAGGGATTCATTGCGTACTTCCTTTTGGCTCTGTTCACTGTTTAAATCAAATTCTAGTTAAAGGTCGTATATCCCTTTACAACAACAGGATGTTCTTTCAACAGATACAAATACTTAACTAGACTTGCAGAGCACTTGCAAAGAAAACAGTCCATATTAAAAGAGGTGTCCAACCAAATAATGCAAAACATTACTCAAAGCCATGGGCGCACATTGGGTGGACATCCCCATGTCCAAGTATGCAAACTTATTTTCAGCTGTCTCTTTTCTTTCTTTATTTTAAAGAAACAATAACAACAAAAAAAAAAAACAGCGTTACATTAAGTTGTCTGAAGCCGTAGAAAAACCGTCCTCCCCACCAGGGACTTGACACACTTCAGACAATCTGTAGACACGAGGCAGCAGGAATTAGCACTATCTGATGAGTTTGCCAGCATGTGTAAGATATAATCGGACTGTTGCTTCAAGGCTTGAGCAACCTCTGCTGGTGTGTATGTACTTGTCACACAACAAGGAGTAGCAAATTGCCAGTGTGGGACTATTTCTGTTGGGACATGAAAAGAGTTACTTGGTGTAGATGCTAGTCTGCTTAAAAAAAGTGGCTATAAAAGTCACTTAAACTCGGATACAGATGGACCAGGCTTTTTCAGTGTTGCACCATGATTGATCTCCTCTGGAGCTCTCTGTAGTGGCTCCTCTGGATACAGATGGTGCAATGTGATAGATTGACTCCATTGACAACAGCAATACAGATGAAGCAGGTTTTAAGACTACATTTGATGCAGCATGGTGCATCCTATCATCAGGCTATAGGGATACAGATGGCGCATGATTTAGAGTTGTATGTAGTTTGATGTTAGTGCACCTCAAAAACATTTTGAGAGATATATGACAGTGTAAACATCTCAATCTCATGGCAATCCTTCTCACTCCTAATAATATCAAATGTTGTGAGCTAAAACCTTGTGATACCCTGAGTGTTGAATATGGCACACTGGAAAAGTCATCATACAAGAATGACAAAATTGTGGCCCTGTGTGTAATAACGTTTTTAATAACATATTTTCTGGAGGTGGAGCGAGCTGTTGCCTTCTGTTTCTTTCTAACAAAACTAATACATTCCGATAGTAAGACGTACTCGTAACTTTTCTGTATTATAGGTGGAAAGTGCCCAACTTATGGTTAACTTGAGTAATCATCTCTTGAAAAAGTCATAGTCTCCTAGAAGTTTCTTGCTTGAGTCAAGTCCAGTTCTTTCCATTTGTTGTGATAGGAAAAAATCCACAGGTTCTCTGATTTTGAGATTTCCTGACTTTCTGCAGAAGGAACATAATAGTACAATTGAAACCCCTTTGAGGCAACTGCATCAGTGTGGAGGTGATGTTCAAAGTAGATATTTTGCCAGAACTAGATTATGTAGGTGTTTTAAAAGCTAGAAGACTTTTGCAGTGATATAAATAGTTTATTTATGACTGTAAGTCTAAGTGAGCCAAAATGTTAAAATATCGACAGGAAAGATAACATGTTAATGTGTCATCTGGTTGGGCACGTTCCTTCCATGAATCTGATACAAGAAAAAAAAATCCTGTGCCTTCTGGCTACAGAGACATACCTTTTCGTTGTTCCCGTTGCCACTGCATAAAGGGACACAAATAAGTATTGTTCTGCTGCTAATAGGAGAAGGCTTGCCTCAGAAATTTATATTTGGAAGCTGCCAACTCCTAATTATCTTAATAGACCATCACCCAGACTTCAGGGCATGAGAGTACAATATATTACTGTAATACTGTAGGCACTGTATGTTTTTCTTATTACACAGCAGCTTATTGCAGGTTGAAACTGCATGTAACCCAATGTTATTGTAACAGCAAGAAGCAAACTTAATTGGTTTGATCATTGATGGTTCCCACACCTTCCCATATGTGTTGGCTGCGGCTGCCAAGACAGAACTTGCATCTGCATCTGCTTTCCAGGTACACAGGGATGTCCGTAATAGTTTGAGATCAGCATTTGATAATAAATGTCTTGTATCCAATAACCTTCCTAAGAGTGAAGGGTATTCTTGAACCAAACTTGGCACATCTGTCCATATCACCCACCTATATTGTTAGCCATTAATTTAATTTACTGTACCTGTTTCCATCATCTGCTATAAAAAATATACTTCGTAGGATCAGTTATCTATTATTTTGGAGGAAGAAACTTGAGTGACGTGAGGTGACATTAGGAATTGGCTTCAGTAAAGGCTCAGTTTGCTAATATTTCAGTTTATCGTAATGGTGACATGTAAGCCTAAGGTAAAGGTATCATAACCCAGGGTGAAAGCTTATTTTGATTGCGATGTCTGCACATTGGTCCTGCAAGAAGAACCACCCTTGAGACAGTCACCTGTGGACTCCAAGAACCAACAATGTGATGCACCATTCTTACAGACTACAGAATATGCCTGCTGAGACATCTTGCATTATTTTAGGGTTACAGTTTTCTAAAGGTTTCTTATAGTTTTTTTTCATCATGGTGTCTGTACATTGGCTGATTTTGCAAGAAGAACCACCCTTGAGACCGTCACCTGCAAATACCAAGAACCAACAATGTGATGGTAGCGAGGCAGTGCACCATTCTTACAGACTACAGAAGAGGTCCGCTGATAACATTTTGCATTATTTTAGCGTTACCGGTTTCTGAAAGTTCTTTGGCTAGGACCAGACGATGGAGATGATTGTGGATTCCCTCCTTTTGATCCCCTTGTATCCTGAATGCAATGAGGATTCCAGTGCGAAATGTGTCTGCCTGAGCTGAAACTATGCTTCAGGGTGCCGGAGTGGAGGAGAAGTGGGAGAGCGGATTTTTGGCCTGCGGAAAAAACTGGCCCTAGCTCTAGAGTTAGACATTAAAGCAGGGGTGTCCAAACTTGGCCCTCCAGATGTTAAGGAACTACAAGTCCCACAATGCAATGAAGGAGTCTGACAGCCACAGTCAGGCAAATGCATTGTGGGACTTGTAGTTCCTTAACAGCTGGAGGGCCAAGTTTGGACACCCCTGCTTTAAAGGATTAAACCTTTCTAGTATGATTATTTTGAGAATAATAGTTTTTATAGCATTCATTATCTTGTCAAAGTTAACAATCAGCCATGATCTGTATGGTTTGTCCAAACAGTGCAATGGAAGGTACAGTTGTTTTATTATAGGCCAACAATAAAATATATAGACAGCAGTGCCATAAATAGCACAGACAGCACGCTCTCTTAACTTCAGTTATACAATACTTATATATATTGCCCAATGACAGGCTGCCATAAAAGATCTGTTTATCTGTAATTTGAAACGCTGTTTCAGATTTATTTTCTCAAAATAATTTCTTGCTACGTTTCCCAGGCTCCTGAATCACTATTCAGTTGCAGAATCACTATCTCAGAAATGTAGGCATAGAAAAACCAGACATAAAGAATGCAGATTCCACAGATTTTTTTTGTTCTGCTCATATGAGTTATAAGTCTTAAGACTCACAGCTGGTTGACTTTCTTATACTTACTGTTGTCAGGGTGTGGAAAAAAAAAGAGCTTGTGTATCACTAAAATTGAGTCTTTAAGTGGAGCTTAAAAGCCACCCCCAGACCTGTATTTTGGACAGTCGTGTCACATCAAATTATTTTCTTCCATGGGAATTTGGCAAAAATTGTATCCAACTGAAAAACTTCCCTTCTCGCTCCCAAGGTCTGGGAGTTTTAAGGGAGAAAAAAAAACAAAGCTACATGTTACATTTTACTCTTCTGACCTTGGATTTGATGTGAGAGAGCCACCAACTATAGTGGGAATGGAAAGATGCTTGGTATAATGACTTGTCTGCAATTGTTCATGTCTGACAAGGCAAAGATTTTGTTTCCAGATTTACACAAAAAAGATTGTGTCCTTCAAGTCCTTCAAATGTATATGCTTGTGATAAAATACTAAAATAAATTTCAACAAGGCACAATGACAAAGTAAGAGAAAAATTTATGGGTTCAGCACACAGTTTGAATTAAAAGTGTCTTAAATGTGGAGCGCTCACATCCCGCTAGCACTGGGCCTGTCCAAAACTCGTGTATGTTGTTGAGATATTGATGGATTCCAACATTCATGACTATACTGTTCTTCTTTGCCATAATTTTATTTATATTATACACCCAAAAATGCATATTTGCCGAAATATATCTTAACTCTGTGGGCAACAGAAGACATCTAAAAGATTTGGAATTGTTAATACATTTATCAACAGTAAGGAGAGAGCTGGTCATTTTAGCTCACCTGTGCCCACTGCCATGTAAACATTGTATCCATTAGATGTTTCCTTATCCTAAAGGTTCTCATTCATGGGTAGACATTTGTGCTGACTTGATCTTGGACTTATTGAAAGCTCCAGGAAAAAAAATCAAATTCATTTTGAGACCATCTCAATCATCTAAACACTCTTGTGCTGTAAAAGCACTAAATAGTACGTACAATTAGTTTCTAATGAGCTTAACCCTATTTAAACAAGCAGTTTCACAAAGACCAAAGAACCTGGATTTTATTGTAATTCCAGATGAATTTTGAGATAACTGTCCGATTCATTTAGGGTGTAATAAAGTGCTTACAGTTATGTTGAAGTTGTTATGCTAACCAGCTAAATCGGATCATATCTGCAGCAGTATCAGTTCTACTGGCAGATAGTCTAGTGTGGATGGACCTTTCTGGCTGAAAAAGACATGACTGGGCCTTCCTTTATCCAACTTAAAATACCAGTTGTACAAGGTCAATGAAGAGGACCCCTACACTACTAGCAGGGGCTAACATGCCAACCAAGTATTCATTTCATACTCATCAGCTCAAGTGTGATTGTTCAAAGGGTTCATATTTTGAGTCCCATCTTTCTTAAAGTTGGCTGCATACATATTGATGTAGTCCTTGGTGCGCCTGGACCCAACAGAAGACCTAAAACCACATTCAAATTTAAAAAGAGTTGAAGAGCAACACAAGCATGCAAAATGTTCCTGGGGTGCCAACTACAGGCTGTGATTGGCTATTGGTAGCTGCTATGTGGTCTAGCAGCATGCAGGAGGCTCTGTTTGGCAGTACATATGGATTTTAAGCAACCAAAACTTGCCTTTAAGCCAGGAATTGAAAATTAAGCCCCTGCTTTAAAGGGTCACTGGAAGCAACATCAAACCACTGGTTGGGATTCACTGCCCAAAGACCATAGCCCCACTCTTTCTATCTTCGCTCACCTTCAGTTTTACATGCACCCACATATTCTTTGACCAAATCCTTTGTGTAGTGGATTCAGTTCATCCCTACTTTCTTTCATACATAAATGGGCAATAACCACTGGGCCTTGGTGGGATAGCTAAGCATTGCACCTTTATAGAACTCTCATTGATATTCTGACCCAGATCCAAAATATTTTATTGTCTGTGTCCAGGCCCGGATTTAGGGTGGAACATTTTTAGGGGAGGCATGCCGCCGAGTTGCATCTATATTTCCGGACTACAGGATACCCGCAGCAGATTTACATGGGGAGCAGAGGATTGGAGCCAACCAGAACAGCTACGACATTAACTTCCCCACAAGCTCAAATTGGAGGGAGGGGGTGCAGAGGGCAGCCAGCCTAGGGGCTCCTCATTCTCAAATCCAGCACTGTCTGTGTCCCCACACTCCAGAGAGCTCCTCTCTTTCTTATTTTTTCTTTTTAATCATTCAAATTTCCTGGCCGCTTTATTAGCATGAAACTTGTTAGCAAGTAAACATTCTGGTCCTTTTTTTTTTCTATACAACTCCATCTGTAAAGTAACAAGAATCAAGACTAACGTCGTATCTTGCATCACCAGGAACTGGATTATAATGACTTCAGGTTTTAACGTGTTTTAAGTTTTCTTTAGCCTTTCTCACGGGTATTTTATCATAACATATAAAAAAAAAGAAGCTATGTCAACAGAAAACGCCGGGGCATGTTCAAGTGATTCATCTCTGTCTATTCGAGTCAAAATCTGCACCTGTTTCAAGGGGTGGGTTAATAACCTCCTCCTCTACTTTTCTTTGCCATCCTATGGCACGTTTGAATCAACTTTCCGACTGTGAAATGCCATTGTTGGTTATTTGTCTAATTTTCACCCTTGAGATGTTTAGTCGATTCCCTGAATACAGTGTACAGTTTGGACACCAAACATGGATATGCGTTTCTTGCCCCCAGACCTAAATTTCAGTGTTAATATGATGACCTCTAGTCATCATATTAAGTGCATAAAACATAAGGAGACTACCAGAGGCCAGCACCCACTCACAACTTTAACCCAATTGACCGCAGGATGCAAACACCATAACTGTAAACTTTTAATTCTCCTTGTGCCATTATTGTTTAGATGAATATTTATGGCAAATCTATGTAAAACTAAAGCTGGTCTTCGTTAATTATTTTTACAATGATTGGGCCAACTGCATCCAAGTTTTTAAGCTATGTGAACCAATGGATAGCGCACACAAAGCATTCTCACAACCAGCCTTACAGGTAAATCTGGATTTCTGCATTATAGGACACTATTGTTTTCAGGATACTCAGTGCCCGAGGTCAATCTGTGGAACTGGTAAACTCCTAAATCAGCCTCCTGTCAAGGTGTAACTTAAGCAAACCTGTCAACCCACAGACACTCACACTTGTAATGTAAACCTCAGCATCTTATCTCCATCCTACTACAGCTTTAACGCTGGCTTGGTTCAAAGGATCTGCAGGTATCTACGAGATGACAGTGTCAAGCTATGGAAAGCTGCAGCTCCTGGGCCTGCCAAGGAGACTTCAATATCAAGGTCAGGATATCTTCAGCTGGCCAGGAGGCTTCAATATCAAGGTCAGGATATCTTCAGCTGGCCAGGAGGCTTCACTATTAAGGTCAGGATATCTTCAGCTGCCCGGGAGGCTTCAATATCAAGGTCAGGATATCTTCAGCTGGGCAGGAGGCATCAAGGTCAGGATATCTTCAGCTGCGCATGAGGCTTCACTATCAAGGTCAGGATATCTTCAGCTGCCCAGGAGGCTTCAATATCAAGGTCATTATATGTTCAGGAACCTATGAAATGACAGTTTAAAGGTCTGGATATCTACAGCTACCCATGAGACCTCAATATCAAGGTCAGTATATATGCAGGAACCTCTGAGACAACATTGTCAAGTTTTGGAAATCTGTCGCTACCCAGAAGACTTCAATATCAAGGTCAGGATATCTGCACCTACATAGGAAACTGGAAGAACTAGGTAACGGCAGCTCCCCAGGAAAATACAATATAGAATTCCGGATAATATTTACCTATCAGGTAGACTTTATTATCAAGGTCACCTACATAGGAAACTGGAAGATCTATGTAGCTGTAGCTACCCAGGAGAATAGAATATAGAGGTCTGGATATATGTATCTATCAAGTAGTCTTTATTATGAAGGTCTGGCTATCTACAGCTACCCTGGAGATTGAAACTTGTAGTTGTGGACTATTCTTCACTTAGAAACTGACCCGTTTTGGTTTTTCAGTTAGATCTTGTGGACAGACTAAAAGAGCAGAAATGCTGCTGGACAACTGAACCTCCTTCAGGTTTCATTCAACTGTTTTGCTGCCTTAGCAGAATGCTAATTTGAAAAGCAAACTTTCGAGTGAGAAGATTTCCATTTTAGATTTGGAATTTAAAACAGTCTACTATGCGTCTTGGGATGTTTTTGGATGCACAAATTAATCTTCGAGGACCTATGAATTCTCTCGCTGGCTTAAGAATTTATAATTGATATAACAGTCCTAATTTGTGGTTTACATTTCTCCTCTGATATTTCGAAAAACTTTCCCCCAAAATGTTTTAGGTTTTGTTGTTTCCGTTTAAGCAATGTATGTACTTTAAATAATGAACGGTAAGGGGACGTGAGGAAGCAGTGGCGTAACTAGATATTATTCGGCCCCACAGCAAATTAATTTTAGGGCCCCCAACATATCCAGAGGTTGTCCTGTTTTACCAATATTAATTAAAATTGTATATGAATTAGTCCCTTATGGGACCACTTTACCCCCTGGGCCCTCCTGCAGCAACTCCTCTATAGTTACACCTCTGTGGGGAAGCTCATCTGGAAATGGGTTGTTCACCTTTAAATTAACTTTTAGTACGATGTAGAGCATGATCATTTGCAACAGTTTTTATTATTTGTGGTTTTTGATTGTGGTTATTTAGCTTTTTATTCATTGACTCTCCAATTTGCAATTTAAGCAGGGTTTGCTAGGATCCAAATTATCATGTCGACAGGGTTCTGTTTCACAAGTAGAGTATATGGGAATATGACCGTACGTTTCATTGTCCATATTTCACCCTCTTTAAAGGAGAAGGGAAGTAATTTGGCACTTGAGACTGCCAAATGTTAGGCACTCCCAAGGGGTTGTATATACTTACCTGACACCCCGGGCTCGTGATTCTAAATGCAGAAAACTGCACCAGCCCGGGGTTCCTCCAGCGAGCACCATGTAGGGTTGCCACCTTTTCCAATTTGGTAAAAGGGGCAGGGGGTGAGAGGGATAAGGGATGGGGCTGTAAGGGCTGGGGCAGATGCTCTCTAGGTGAAATATGGACAGGTGGCAACCCTAGCACCATGGAGTGAACGTTTTCCTAGTTCTTTCTTCTCACAGCTGCACGTAAACAGTAGATAGAAAAGCCGAACCTGGGGTTTCAGGTAAGTACATACAATCACTTGGGGTGCCTAACATTTGGCACCCCCAAGCCGGCCCGAACTGGCAATCTGTGGCTTCTGGCAAATGCCAGAGGGGCTGCTATAAGGTGCCATAGAAAGTCAGTATTTAGTGGGCTGATGGGGGCTGTTTGGGCCTCTTTGTGGACTGATTGGACCTCTGTGTACCTTAAATGCCAGGGTCTATTTTAATTCTCAGTCCGGACCTGCCCCCAAGTGCCAAATGACTTTCCTTCCCCTTTAAGTTTTGGCCGGCAAAAAAAAATCTCTGTTTATGAATAATGAGTTTAAGGTCAAGTTGGGAGTATAATTAGATGTGTTCAGTTGGAAGCCAGCATCCTCTTCTGTGGTCAAGTGGCTGCATTTTCAGCAGAAATCCCAGATAAGGAGCGGGTCAGGCATTGGGCACGATGATAAGGTTGCTATCTATGGAACGGCTTCTCTTTTCTGTCTGCAGAACCTCCTCTGGATTGTAATGGGCCAGTCGAAGGTTATCTACCGACCTCTATCTCTACGTGCACCTCTAAAGTCAGCCATGTTTAACTCGGAGTAGAATTACTGCATAAATAAAAACGATATAATGGGGCACATTCACCAGCCGGTGGTTTTATGTAAGAGAGGAAATAAGAAAGGGAATCTTTTATGGAGAAGGGGCTTGAGAGTCATAAATAAGTGCATGGGTAATTAGCGTTGCAGAGAAAACTTCAGACAGAATTTTCTCACACCCATTGATAAATCTGAATTATGGTGGAACAGCTGACAAAATGAGCACAGTGTCTAGATCAAAATCTTCCAAGTTTTTCATAAAGGCATCTGTAGCCTTTGATCCGAGCGAATTCCACGTCATCACACTTGTGATCTTGAGATACTGCTTTCTATTATTTTAGCTGCCTCCCAGCATTATATTGCACCAAAGGAGTGCTTTGTAAGAAAAATGTGTTGTTTGTGGTTCTTCTTGCTGACCAACATTGCCATACACAGGAAAATCTACATATTTCTGGCCACCTCGGAAACATTGCCCAAACATTTGGCTGCAGTTGGAGTGGCTTGCTATGTGGTCACCTATAGGCCACATTTGAGGCCTGCGTGGGTTCAAACGGGTAGACCCATGTCTGACCTGGATTTGCTGATCTGGAAGCCTACTCGCACCTACTGTACCCCGCTACTCAGACCTGCTACCCAGCCTACAAACCGCTCCTTTACCCCCTGACCTGGCACCCACAAAACCTGAAGTGCAGTCACAAAGGAGCCTATTCTTCTACCGAGGACAAGAAATATTTCCACAAACTCTAGGGACAATGGGAGGGAACCGCCATGCAATGTAACGGGTACCCGTGGATTGTCCACAGAAATTTCCTCCCGAAACCCGACCACCTTGCGGGTATAACGTGGGTACCCGACCAAATGCAGGACTCTAAGCCACCTTATTAGCTCACACATCTCTTCCTGGTGACTTCTATATGGTGGGAAGTCTTGAGCAGGAGCTAGGAGAATCCAAATCAGTTGGCCAGATTGTGTGCTAGAGACGCTCATCCCTCAACCTTCTTTATATGTTGTGCAAGTGCAGCCTGATATCTAACTCCAAGTGGTGGGGCACAACTGGGTGGGCTTTACAACCAAGTCTGAAGCGAGCCCTTCAACAATGCCCGCCTGCGACCTCCAACTTCTGGCTTCCAGCCCCTGAATGTATAAACATTCCTGCCCCACCCCTTTCATGACATCACCATGGGGCAGGAGTATGTCTTAGAATAGAGGTGATGGAGGGGGCTGGGCAGGGTTCTGGTTCTGAGGAGGTGGGTTAGGGTCAGGTGTGGATTGAGTGAAACTCATCAAACCCTTCCCTTCTCTAAGCAGAAACCTTTGTGCAGCTCATTATCAGAGGCTTCTCAGTGGACTGGGAGTTTTTGTCTCCTTAGAAGTTCTTCAGGATCAGGAAGTTTCAGAAAGTGCTAAAGTAAATCTGACTTCATATTCTTGTTTATTGCCAGAAATGACAGAGTCCATGGCATTTTCTTAATTAAAGGAGAAGGAAAGTTATAATCACTGGTAGGGTGCAAGAGCACACAGAACTATTTTCTGCCGCATCTTTCTTTCTTTACTCCGGGTGCTCCATGGTGCTCTCTGAGAAATACCCCAGGCAAGTGCAGTTTTCTCCCTAACAGGAGCAATGGCCTGGGTTCTCAGGTAATTTAATCTCGAGTCACTGGGGCTAGTGGGGTGCTTAATATTTGGCAATAGTAACTTTCCTTCTCCTTTAAATCAATAGGCAAAAGTATGTTGAACACACTGAGCTCTGATGGGAATAATGTCTAAAATTCTGGGGAATATGTTGGAGCTGTATAAATAGAAAAAAACAAACATTTTTTTACTTTCATTTTACAGTTCTATGTGAATGTAACTGCTACTGAAAACAGTGTTTGTGTATCCTCACCAGCTCTTTGCTTCCGACTCAGGAACACATGTAGCAAAGGTTAGTTCTCCTCCAGGTCTGTTACCATTACTTTACCATTGACAAGCCGGGACATTCCTAAAGGACTAGTGGAGCCGGGCACTTTCCACTATCTGGGGCAGTTTCCCTAGACATTGTCTGCGACCCCCTCATACTCATGAGGGCAATGGGCCGATGCATTCAGCCTAATAATAGCCCTTCTCTGTGTATAAATAGTAACCATTAACTGCAATTTCTTTCCATCAGCGGTTATATTTATATTCCCTTCATCTAAACAAGCTAAATCCTCCCCACTATCCCCTCCATTCTTCTGCTGGGAAACTGACATGGGACGGCCGGATTCCTTTTGACTCAGCGGACGTAGTCTATTAAAGGGGGTTGTTCACCTTTAAATGAACTGTTAGTATGATGTAGAGAGGGATATTCTGAAACTATTTGCAATTGGTTTTAATTTTTTATTATTTGTGGTTTTTATTCAGCAGCAGTTGCTAAGGTACAAATTCCCCTAGCAGACAGACAGACAGACTACTCGGAGAGGTGGATTATATATATATATCTGGCTACCTACAAGCTTTGCTGATTCTCAGATTGGGGAGCACAGACCTCACTAGCCAGTATTAAGCTTATAATGAGAATTTTAGAGTATAGCTGCATAGAGAGTCAGCGAGCAGAACGGGGAGGATTTGAAGACAACTCAGCTTTGTTGGTTTAGGGATTTGCAGGGAATTTGTGCCTTGTAGAAAGGAGCAGGTTCATGGTTGGGACAAGTCCAGGCATAAATTCCTTCATCGTTCAATTATGAGACTCAGGCACAGGTACTTTGCACTCTTAACAAAAAGTTATGATTATTAAAGGGCAAGTCCTCCCAAAAACTGTCCACATCCCGTATCTGTTTGGCTGTTTATATTCTCCTGCAACAATGTAGCAGCAGCCGACCACATCCCATATCTGTTTGGCTGTTCATATTCTCCTGCAACAATGTAGCAGCAGCCGACCACATCCCATATCTGTCTGGCTGTTTATATTCTCCTGCAACAATGTAGCAGCAGCGACCACATCCCATATTTATCTGCTTGTTTATGTTCTCCTGCAACAATGAAGCAGAAGCTGACCACATCCCATATCTGTCTGGCTGTTTATATTCTCCTGCAACAATGAAGCAGCAACCAACTGGTTAACAGCTTTGGAAGCGACTTTTGCTACTTTGTTTTGAAGATTTATAACAGAGAACAGAGAGGGACAGCTGTAGCGTCTGCAACCTTCAAGTTAGCATCAGTTCCAGGGCTGCATCAATAGCCACAGCAGACTTGCACCTAAACATCAAGCGCAGGCTTTTGTTTTAATGCAGAGCAATGGTGATGCCATTCTGACCTTGATTCATGAATGTGCATGTGTGGTTGTGCTTGTTTTGTGGCATCAGAGGAAACTCCCCCCTGTGCCCACCATTATTATAGAATTCTAAAGAAAACTGCATTGTGGCTAAAAGAGCAAATTGCGTCCGGACGTTTTGACGTGTAGGTGTATAAAATAACCCCGGTACTCGGCTGGCAGTTTAGATACACATATTTCATTGAGAACAATCCCCCCCCCCCCCCCCCCCCCCATACGCAAACACAAACACTCCCCCACACAAACGGCAGAATCATTTCAATGTGAGTTCATTGTTGACTATCAGCAGGTTGGTATTTTCTCACGCTTCAGATTGCCAAGAAACGCAGAATCTGTGTCCCAACTTGAAAGATCGAGTCTTGGGGATTCGGGACAGTTTGAAACGGAGCAGAAATCAGAGAGGATTCGACATGTAGGAACTAGCAGCCTGCCCTGTGGTATCATTGCAAAACTTGTTGTGTTGTGCCCCAGGCCCTTTCCCACACACACCCGTGTCCTTTTATATCATACACCTACTCATGTGCAGCAGGGTTCCTTTAACCACTTCTCAGCCTTCACAGTCGCTGTATTATACTCACTGGGTTCCCCCTCCCATTAGGATCTCTCTGTACAGACTATGAGCAAACTTAGGGACTGTTCCTGCTGAATTGTGCT
>CM044445.1:2930238-2954781 GCA_024363595.1 Xenopus borealis
CCCCAGAACACACATCAGATAAATACAGTGTCAATTCCATGTATAATACCCCAGAACACAGCAGGATAAATACAGTGCCAATTGTACATACTATATTACAATCTGTTTGTTGTAGAACATTTATTGCTGTTGGTTTGGGGAGGCTTACCCCTTCTGAGCCTCAGTTAAGATCCACACTAGCAATGATACATATCTAGACTCCCCCTTTGTTATTTTAGGCCATGCAGGTCTTCTTGTAATGGAATCATAACACAATAGGACTATAGCCGAAGCAAAGAAAATCTGTGGCCTGAGATAGTGGCAGTTCATACACGAGTTACATTTGCATCCACATTTGCTTGCCTGAGTTCCACTTATGTGTGTGTAATCTTTAAAGCCCCTTATATACTGTACATTTGTCTTTAAGTGTCACTGAGTTGTCTCAGACCCAAACACATCTCTTAGGAGGAACTAATTAGGTTTTTTTTAACAAATGCTTATTGAATTTATTGTCTAATTCAGCTTGACAGAAATCAGCCCAGCCGATGTATATCTTATCTGTAACATGTAGGCAAATAGTCAATGTCACTGTTACTGTCAGAAAGCAAGGTCCTCGACTTAATGTAACTCAATAAATTCTCCTTGTACGCTCTGTAATTACATGTACCTTGCAATAATCAGCCCGGTCTGTGTCCCCCTGTTTCTAGAAGTGCTTTTATTGTGGGTTCAATTAGCTGAAATGAAGGAGGGCCTGCTCGGATACAGACTGCACAATTATGCTTGATTACTATAATTAAAGTGCTGCAGAATAGTACATATTGTGATATAAGGTAATTGCATGCAAATAACCCACGAAGCATTAGGGCAAACAATCTTCTACCGTTTCAGCTTCTTTTAATCCTACCTCCTCTAATTGGAAAATGGAAAAGTGTAATATTTTTATTAACCCGACGCTACTTGAAACTGGCTTTGTTGCAGAAAAACCTTGAAACTGGTTATATCATTTCTGGCACAACCAACAAATAGAAATGTGTAGCACTACAGGATGGATATCACAGACCAAATGTTGCTCAACATTTTACCTTTTGTACCTCAGATGTTTATCCCACTGTTACTATAGGCACCATCTCTCCCTACTATACCTGCTATCCCACAGTCACACTCCCTTCCCAGAGACTATTATCCACTGTTACTATAGGCACCATCTCTCCCTACTATACCTGCTATCCCACAGTCACACTCCCTTCCCAGAGACTATTATCCCACTGCTACACTCTCTTATGAGACTCTACGTTCCACACTGATACTAAAGGCACCATTTCACCTTATCACCTATCGCAGTTATTTCAAAAAATTTTGTCTACATTTTGGCAAATGATAAGGCTCTATTTACAAAAACTAGATAACAAGATCTTTTCATTTGCCTATAGAGACTCATATTCCCATTCGACCATGTTCTTGCCGGACAGGCCTATATTTCCATTTGTATTCCATTTTAGAACTCTCCTGGGTAGTATTAATTTTTCTTAAAAAGCCAGAGAATCCTGCAGTGCATTCCAGTTGCCCGATGATGGATACAGACATTTGAACCGCATGATATCTTTGTTATGATACCTTAAGTAGTAGTAGAAATGATTGATGATGAGGGAAAGGGTCATGGTATCCACAATTTGACCTTGTAAATAGACTTAAATCTTCCCTCCTGCATGGTGGTGGTTACTTAATGTAACAGATACTTAATATAATGGATATCTTTGTTTGCTGGGGCCACCTGTGATTCTTACAGATGTCAATGTGGCTCCTCGTCCATCACTTTTGTATGGGGCATAGCTTGGACCACCAAAGAGACATTGACTACAGATCACAACTTACTGGTATGTCTTTGTGACCATCATAGAGAGACCTTTGGTCACAAGATCAGCTGGGAGAATAATAGTTCCCAAAATGTTTACTACGGTGCAGTGTGATTTTCTTTCCAAAAGGGCTATGACTTACTGGGAGCAGGCCTCTTTGTGGTATAAACAAAGCTTGCAAATCATCTATGGAATTAGATGTCGCAGAGGAGAATGATTAACAGTGAAAGAATATTCTTTCCAGAGGCCGGCCAGCTGGTAACAGCAGGAAAAGCAGAGACAGGTTGATAATATATGGACTTTCTTATATGCCGTTGCCATCAGTTATGTCAAAAATGCTACAAGGCTATTACTAGAGAACGTTTTCCACCCTAGTCTTATTTTTTTTAAGAAATTCAGTTATCTTCACTGATTTCCCAAGGCAACAGTCAACAACATATTTACCAAGATTTATTTGGAATTATTAATGGGCATTTATTAGACTGGGATTATGCATATTCAGCTCTGTGGTGTAGGCACTACTCGAAATATTTTACAGGGTTTGTGCTATACAGGGTTTGATGCTTATGGTTCAAAGCCATTTAAGCACCCTAAGCTGTTAATTAAACCCCACTCACCTACTCCTGATGGCCTCCTCTTTCTTTGGGCAAGGAATATTTTATACAGTGATGCAGAGGCACAACGATCATCAGTGGGGAGAATTTTGAGTTTTACTTAGGATATGTTTAATATGTGATGTTCTTTATCACATGATTCTATCATTTTTATAATATGGAGATTATATTTAAAAATAGCTGCTAAAATTATACATCAAAAAGGTCTACCTTATGTTGTAGAGCAGGTCAGTTTCTAGAAGCTACCCATGGCATTAGTGTACATTGTCCAAAGTAGCTTTAGACAGTGTTGACAGACAATTGCTTACTAAAGAAAGTTACCAGGAATGAACATGTCCAGTGACAAAATCCCTACAAAATCCAAGATGGAAAGGTTCTGGGTCAATGTTGAAAGCCTTGATGGTTACTTTAATAGAGATGTTGAACCTCTAGGCTGGTACAGTAAGTTCAGTATATAAAATATGGCATTTGTACCCATACTTATTTGTAAATCAACTTATGTCTCTGGTTAGACTACAGCTCATGACATTCCAACAGAAGGTGTCATACTTTAGACAAAAACATCATCTGTGAAAGTTTGGTGTCACAAAACCCAAGGTCGATACTTCACATGTTGTGCAGAGTTTAAAATGGTGTCAGGTAAATATAGACCAGGAATAATAAGGTAAACCTCACTTATATCATTCCAGGCTTGTCAGGGATATTTTATAGAAACCGGGTTTGTACACCTGGGGATTTGTTTTAGTTCTCCAAAGTATGTTCAAAACTTAAAAACAAATATTGTAATGGAATTAGTATTCTTAATTGCCAAAGTCTTTGTCTGGCTTTTTCTCTCCTTTGTCAAGCTCTGCGACTGTTTTACCGAGAAAGTACAGCAGGTTTCTCATTTAATTGTAGGTTATAATAAGCCAACTTTCTGTTGGCTTTTAGTCTACGATTTTTGTGTGTTTGGACCCATTCATTTGATGCTTGCTTTGATCAATTGCTATGAGGGCACAGCAGAATGCAAGTGCCTGGCGTAACTGAATCCGAATCCAAAAAATGATGTGACTTTTCATCACACATACAAGTCAAAACCTTTTTAAGTGTGCAGTTCTATTTCCTGCTTTTTTCACTAATTAGCATTAGGGTCCAGATTTGGACAGTATTTGGTTGAATCTTTCACAAAGGTTTCAGGGAATTTTGCTGAATCCTAAAGTAGTGGATTTGGTTCATCCCTAATATTTAGCAAGGTGGAACTGTTACAAGATCCATAGTTCAGTTATTCTTACTCAATGTATCAGTGATTGAGAACACAGGTATAGGACCATTTATCTCAAATCCTCAGAACCTGGAATTCCGAGTGCTAGGCCAAAACTTCTTTTCACTTGCATTTATATATCGCAAATGGACCTAAACAGAAGTCTCTTATTGAAAAAGCCAAGAGCAATATGCTAATAGAGCAATTGCACATGGTGCATAGGACTATACAAATATATCGTAGCACCATAATACTAGAGCCATGAAGAACAAGGCTAGAAGATCAGGAGTTGGACAGAAATAGGTCACAAAGATAGGCACTTCCAGTATCTAGCAAGCTAGAGCCTACTTCAGTCATCCAAATATTACTTCACTGGGGCAGATAAAGGCAAAAAGTTTGTTGAATGTTCATTTCCAGATGAAGGTATTTTATGGCAATCCATAAATGTCAACTGGGTCTTGGATCTTCTTTAAGTATCTGCAAGTTTTGTCCCCTTCAGATAAAATGAACATTATTCTTAAGTGAAATTTCAAACTTTATTTTTCCTCTTGAGCATCGGAAGAAATTGGTGCTTTTCCCAACTGGAATTCATTTTTGAAGTTTATTAAACGTCATTAAATATTTGCCCTTCAGTTCACATTAAATTTTTCTACATTGTTTCTTTCTCTGTTTTACTGTGACCACAAATAATTATACTTACATAGAAACCTCTTCATAAACTCAATAATACTGTTTTTCGTCAAATACGTTCCTTTTTGCTTTAAAAAGTCTAGTCCACTCTGAAAAGTGACACTTATTCTAGGCCTCAATAAAGTATTTATTCTACGCTGAATGCGAATGGAAAAAAAATGAAATAAAAGTGTCACCACCGTTCCACATCCGGCACTTACTGTACCAGGTTCCTGGAGAGAGCTCATCATAAATGATATATTGTTTTCATTTATTACCGGATCTAATTATTCTGTGCGCCTCTCTACATGGGATTCAGTAAGAATAAAAATAATCGGATGGGGGTGGGAAATGATAAAACCTATGCCAATTGTGATATATTAACCTTTTAAAAGAGGACGGAGAGAATGTATGCTGCTTATATGGGGTTATTGTTTGAAAGCAGATTCCCTGGTGAAATAGATTTGTTCTATACACTTTTACTTCTATTCTTTAGTCAGTCAGGCAAAATACACTATTACTTCTATTCTTTAGGCAGTCAGGCAAAAGCAATCCTATAAATAGTTTTTTAATGCCTTTTCATATATAGGAACGTTATAATTGGGGCCTTAGCGGCATAACTATGTGCCTCTTGTCCCCCATTGAACCAAAAAACAGCCTTTTGGTCTGGAGCCCACACTGTGTTACGCTATACTGTGATGATACCCTTAAGAAATTACAGATGGAGTCAAGGAAACATCTAGCTCAGATGATTCACCTCCTTTATCACACCATTTCCCACTGTTCCATGGTGTGTCATAGTGTGCCCTGTGAGCTTTGTGGTGTCAAAACAACATGTTTGTGAAGATTCTCATTCAGCCAGGTCACGATTAATCTGTACAAATAAGTCCAATCAACTGGATTTGCTGTGTTTTTTTTGAAGACGTTTCACCAGTCATCCAACTGGCTTTCTCACTTCAGAAAGTTGAGAACATGAAAGCCAATCGGATGACTGGTGAAATTTACTTCTACAAATGTGTCAAAACCAAATTTGCTGTATCTTTTTGTCCAAGTATTGTAACAAAGGGAAACCTGTTGCCTAGTTGTTCTGAGTTGGTGATGTAATTGTTGCTGAGAAATATTCGGTGAACTCTTTGGAGATTTATATGATAATGGGATTTTGGAGAGGTCTTTCTTTGTCTCCCCATCTTGCTTTGTCAGCAGTCTTGAGGGATTTATATGTAATGGAGATAAGTGCTTTATAAGAAGGAGTGAGTCCCAAGACTTGGTTCAGCTCATGAATGGTGGTAATATATGATGGACCTTAGACGAATCACAAGTGTGTATCAAGCAGCCATCCCTTTGGGAGGAGTTGGGCTGCTCTAAAGGAACTTACTTGGGGTTGTTAGGCTATAACTTTAGTCTAAAATTGCTTCCCCCCCCTTTCTTTTTTCAGTTTACAAAAGAGTGACACTTGGCGGGATTGTTTTGGCAAAGCAGATTCAATTTTTGTAAGAATTGGCACTTGTCTGAAGTGAGACACTCTTCCAATATGACCACTCTACATGTTGGCTTAACATAGAAAAACCTATTGGGTAACGACAAAATGTCATCTTTATTCATTCTCTTGCCATCTATTAGATTTTTTATATATTGAAACAGTCAGATAACCTAGAAGTTTAATACTGGAGATCAATAAATGCAGCTTGCATGAGATGAAGCTAATTGAGGTGGGTGAATAAATGGCAATATCCTACAACAAAAACTTCTAGAATATTAGCATGGCTTTGCAAGCCCTCCCCCAACACCTTGCTGTTCAATGTATGCACGGATTGTGGAAGAGAGGTGTACTAACCTCCCTCACTGCCCCTTTACTGCACTATTGGATTTAGCCACAAGTGACCACTAGCAGGATGAAGGAAGTGATATATTTCCTGTATAGACAACTAGATGGCCTCCTACAGCTGTAGCCATAGGCATGGTCCCTTGGGTGCCCAACCATTGCTTGGTGGTTTTTTTCACTTGCCATATATTCATTTTTAAACATATAAATATATTTATATATTTTTTTATTTCAGCATAGTGCAAGATGCGTAATGCGTTTCATTCCCAGGCGAGTAGAGAAAGTGTGTCCTCATTTCAGTTTCTAAATGGGGTCAGCGTTGTAGAGTGGTAAGAAAAATGTATCCTAAGAAGAATATTGCGTACGGTCCATGTCGAGCAACAATGCATGCTGGGTGCATCTTGGGTTAGTACTGCTTCTGTAACAAAGAAATAAGCCTTTAGAGCACCATTTGCTCCCCGCAATCAATCTTGCTTTAGCACCTACCCTTTGGAATCACAGCTCGAATCCCTAGAGGACATGGGTCTGTGTAAATGGCAAGCAAGATGCTCTGTGGTTTCTCAGAACCTTCCACTCGAATATATTAGTAGTAGTGTGCAGGCAGCAGACCCACTTATTTCCATCCTCTACAGGTCTTTTTTTTTTTTCTTTTAATTTATTTTTTTATCTTTTTGCATGTGATGCTGGCAGCCATGAAACTCTGCATTTTTAACTCCACTACACCAGCCCGTTGTACGAATGTTTGAGTACGTTTGGTGCCCTCAAGACTCATTGAGAACAGAGCAGATGGAGCTGTCAGCTCAGCTCATACCTAACCTTCCAGAAGGCAGCCAAGCGCACTGCAGAGTAGAACTGAAGCTTTTTAGAGCGAGCTGCTGAAAGCCTCATCCTGCAGTCACGTGGGAGAAATAACACAAATTAGCATTAATAAATGCATAAAAACATAGTGGAGCTGAGCTGGAGGTTCACTCTTGCTTTCCAGTTAATGTGAATGGCGAGGAATTCTGGGGTGGGTAGAGGGAAGCAGCTTAATGTGCCATTAAAAGAAATCACTCTGAAGCCCTCCCCGCCCAAAAGCAAGGGAGACCTGCTGCGCCACTGTCACTAGTTCCAGAACACATCACTGCAAATTGATGGAATGCCGTGCAGCATTTATTAGGGAGCAGCATGAGATGAAGACATTAAATAGACCTAATTTGTATCTCTGAAGGAACGGTATATGTGCCCCAGATTCCAGGTAATTGCAGTAAACATCAAACACACACTCCAGATAAACAATATTTGCATGACTATAAGTAATGCACAAAAAAGGTTCGTCGTGCCTGTAGTTTTCTTTGTTGCCCTTGAATTTAGCTAAAGAAAGGGGTGAGAAAGGTGAATGTATATGTTTCTTTGTGTTCTGTTTAAGAGTTAGTGGTTTAACTTGCAGTTTCAGGCTTGCATAGGGTTGGACTGGGCTGGCGGGACACTGGGAAAAAGTCAGGTGGAGCTCTTCTCTCATGGGCCCCTGCTCCCTGTCTTCGCTCCCGAAGAAGGTATGCACATACACATGCAGGCTAAAGGGGGTTGTGGCTGTGGCAGGGGTCTTTATGGGCTTTTTGGAAGGGGCGGGGAGCCCTGGGCCCCCAGTCAGACCGTGGCCTTGTGTAAGCTGTAATTGCTTCTCCTGCTGGCTCCGTGGCACCATTTTCCTTATGATCCACTATAAAACTCCTACATTGTCATATACCATCAAGGTGTGAGCAAATGGGTGCAGGCACACATGAAAACATCGGTAGATATAGTAAGTTTCCTTCTGTTTTTCAGGTGCAATTCCCTAAAAGAATCATTCAAAACTACCATGGGGATATAGCGAACATAGGTAGAACCTCTTTATTCTGGTGGTACATAACATTATCGCAATCCCATATCTGCTTGCAAGGGCAGGATCCAGGGGTTTGAGGGGCATCTCAGAAATAAATGCAGATATGTGGATGGATGCTATTACATTGGTCCCTCAGTAAGGGACAGGTATAGGCTGAATAGGGCATATTGAGTGACAAAGCTCAATGGCAATGCATCAGACCCTTGGCCAAAATGTCTCATGTTTTGAGAGTGCCCATGTAAAGATTCTGGGGTGAAATAATAAGCTACGCAGAGAGAAAACTGGCCTTTTCAAAAATCCAATCCCCCAGTCTTTATTTACTGGCCATAATGGATACATTATCTCTTGGAACACACTCCAGACTCTGCTATCTTCACTTGCTGGAAAGACTATATTAATGGTTTTGGAATAATACATTAATGACATTCCATAACTTAAATATATAGTAAGGGTCTACCCTAATAAGTAGAAAAAGAAACGGTCTACGGACTCACTACAGGCTCTTCTACTCTTCCTTCTGTCTGTTGTTTGATAGTGTACATGCTTAAGCCAGAATGGAAAAACTTGCCTTGTGCCAAGCCAGTAGAGACAAGTACCATATTATATAATACCATAGAATTCTCCTGTACTAAGCTTTGGCATCACAAATTGAATCTCATCTATGAATGTTCACATCAGAAA
Organism: Xenopus borealis; assembly: GCA_024363595.1. Taxonomy (NCBI): domain Eukaryota; kingdom Metazoa; phylum Chordata; class Amphibia; order Anura; family Pipidae; genus Xenopus; species Xenopus borealis. The sequence continues at coordinate 2,938,961 of CM044445.1, forward strand.
CCCTTTTGAATATGGCCAAATGTTTGATAATGCTCTTGATTACCCCATTACAAACAACTGGATTTGCTAATGATCAGTTGAATAATAGAATCCCCAATACAATTAGGATTTAGTAAGTGTTGACTTGACTTATTCCCACTTGACCTCCTAATGTGATCATCCTCTTGCAGACTCAACCAGTGCCAAGGGGAAAAATGTTATTCCGTGATTATCGTTGATCTCCATGGCAGTTTTTAAAGGTTGACCCATGAGCAGAAGATTCAACCCTCTGTAAATCGATTTGTAAAATGATGCACCTGGGGTTGGCCATGCCCTTTGCATTGCTTGGTAGAAGAAGAAGAATGAATGTAATATCGCAGAACTCTCAACTTTGTAGCATCACGTAGAATAGAAACCGCCAACTCTACCGCTGATTTATGGCATTGCAAAGCCATTACTTTCTATCAGCAAGCGTCAGCAATAGTTGGTCAGCTGTGTAATCCAGTTTCTAGAGGCTGCTGTGCTATATTGGCTAAATTCAGATAGTCCTTGGCCCTACAGGTATAATTACTTATCAACTTGAGTAAAAACCCCCAAAGCTTTTTCTTAGTAAAGTCAATTTAGACAATTGGTTCGAATACTATGTTCAACTGGAAAAGTACCGCTTGTAGCAAAGCAGGAGCAAAATACTGCTTTTAAATAGCCTGCATGCTTTAAATGAATATTTCAGACCTAAAGACATTTTTTGACATGATGTTGAATTGCTTCAATTAGTTCCTCCGCCTCCTTTCCATCCACATAATAAGCATGTTTATCATAATGGCTTTTTCATCTAACTCATGGTGAGAAAGCGGGCAGTAATGCATCATGGGAGCACACCACTGCATCTTTCTATTGGATATAAATGACTCAGTAATTGCTATTGATCACAGAAGGACTCTGGCACTAAGGCATGATCAGATTACTTGGAGAGCAGCCGAAGGCTTTAGATGCTTGTTTCTATGCGTCATTTATATTCATGCTATTTGCCTTTATACCAGCTGGTAATAGATGGGAGAATGAAAAGAGGCAAAAGGTTTTCTTTTTCATTTTCATCTAATATGATTATTTCGACCCCTTCTTACTTCCTTTCTTGATCTTTATTTGTTCTTTGTGTCACTTTTTCCTCTAAACCCCCCCCCCCCCCACCCAACCTTCCTTTTGCTCTGTGGGGCTCCCTTCTGTTGATGCTTTCTTTTTTCCTTTTGCAGACTAAAAATTTTTCCTGCTGAGAATAAACAAATAATGTATTCATTTGCATTCATATTCATTTGAAATTAAATTTCTCTCTGGTACCCGTAAATGCAATGGAAAAAGCAATAATGTCAAAAGCTGCTTCTGCTTCCCAAATCACATTATTGTCCTCAACTTAAATTGCAGATGCTTAAACATCTGCATTATCAGCAGAATTATAATTTCTTCTTCTAAACCACACTAAGTCCTATTTTTACTTTTTTTTTAAAGCACATCTTGTATCTGTTCTGGCCATTATTTTATTCCATCGATCTGTCTAATTTTTCAAGTAGCCAAGACACACAACTCTTGTGTAGAACTAAAAGGCTGGTAGCAGATGTGGCAACTGGGGGAGATTAGTCACCCAGCGACAAGTCACCTCTTTGATGGGACTGTGACCTGTCCACCAATGTTTTTTATGGGGGGGGTTGACGGCCATTTTTAAACTTTTAGGGAAGGGCTTGGCCCCCAAAATCGCATGTTTATGTGTGGGGTGCATTGATTTTTTGCCAGGGCTGCTTTTTACTCCCAGTTTGGCCCTGTTGATGTCACTTAGAAGATGGTGAGCTGCTGTGGACAACCTTGAAGATAGAGATAATTTCTATTAAAAGAGAGCTAAACCTCAGGGCTGATACTATAAGTTGATTATGCTAAATACAACACTTCTAGCCATATTCTTCTTTAGTTTCTTGTTCTTGGCCCAATGAGATCATTCAAGATATTGTGCAGAATATGACCTTCCTCTTATCATAACACAATTATGACCGAGATTATTGGACCCAACAAACTCATTAAAATGAAATCAACAATTTTTAATTAACTGTCCATTGTTCACGGTGTAGGCAACAAAACTGATCAGTTATTGCCAGAGAAATCAGATCTGCTGTTGTAAACTTTATCCCTTGGGCCCTATAGCTTTTGCCCAGTTCTACTACTGGTCATGAGTCCCAATACCAATGTTATTAGTAGGAACTAAAGGTGACATAAATATGAAGTCTAAAATTAAACAGTAACCCTACCCAGATGCCCATCAATTATTTTGTAAATGTGATGGAGAGATCAGGAATAATATTTTTTGCTCCGAGTAGTGAACTTGGCAATAAGTACAGAAGCACCATGCCATAAACCAATGATTTAATCAGTTTTTGTTACATAATATAATATTTAGCTCCTTCCGTTTCATTGAAAATGATAATGTTTTCAACTTTTTCAAACCTTTTTTTCCAACCAATTTAGGATGGAAATATTACCATACAATGATATACAATGGCATACATGATTTATTTCTGCTTCGTACCATGCCTTGTATTTAAATGAATGGAGCTGGATGGGGTTTTTTCCCTGCACAGTTTTGTTGCCTGAAGGTGCTTATAAATAAGAGAAAGCTAAATTTGGTCTCATCCCAGTTGCAGTCCTCAATCATCTTTGGCAAAAAAGAAAAAAAAATAGAACATACGCAAGCGGTGTGCTGAGGCTCAGCCAGAAAGGAATTGGAAAGAAGCCATTGCTAAATTAGGCCCATGATAAAAAAGTGCAGCCATAGACCAGAATGATCTGTTTTGTGCCATAAACTTTACTGCCCAAGGTCATCCACCGTCCTCGGCACAGCCAGAGACCATCACGTTAATTACCTATAACAATAACCATTCGTTTCAGATTTGTTCTTTTCACCTCTATTCTTTAGTCGTATTGAAAGAAATGCAGAAAAAGACCTAAATGAAGGGAAATGGCTCTGCAACAATATTTTGCTAATTGGCTGAAAAATACCACAATATAGATACAATGATACCTGGTAGTCTAGTGCGGCTGTTCTGTTTAGTCGCATTTGGGTTTTGTTCCTTTTATTTGGCATGTCGTATCTGACGTCATCTCGCTTGGCGTGAACTTCAAGTATTTAAAGGATCCGTGTCCATTATTTCATTGCCCAACGTAGGTCTATCGTGAGACAGTTCCTGGGTTGTCTGGTTTCCTGTTCTAGACTCTTGCCTGTCCCTGACCTTTGCTGATTCACTGCCTTAGCCTGTTACTGACTGTTCTTCTGGATCCTGACTTTGTACTGCATTACTGATTGGTTTGACCCCGGCCAGTGTCCTTGACAACGCTTCTGGTTCCTGATTGTTGTACTACACAGGGTATTGAACCTGGCCTGTTCCAAAACTGCTCTTTCCCCACATGTTATGGTTCCTTTGCCTCCCCAGAACCCTTGCCTTAGTTCTCTCACTATAAGACCTGGCTGCATCCTAGTAGCAAAGGGCTCCACCTGACATGAAAGGTGGTGAAAAAGTGTGAGCCATGACCAGAACCATGGTATTTGTTCTGGGTTCGGGATACCGGATGTGACGATAGACTAATTTAGTACCTAGAAAAATGCTTAGGAATTGCCCTCTTTGTATTGCTACTAATATTTCATTTTTATTTTTTTACGGCTTCTGACATGACGAGTATTTCACAGTTGCAGGCCATTTGGGCGTTCTCCAATGTGGTCACACAAAACAATACACAGAACGTGACACAGAAATGGTAGTCTACCCATTATGCTCCGTTTCAAGGGTAAAGAGGACAATCAACATTAATATGGATGGGAACCAGTTATATCAATAGGAGCTAGTGCATTAAGAAGCCTGGAGACCCATAAAGAGAGGGCATTCTAGATGTTGTCAGGATCCCTCTTGATTGACTTGGCTGAAATAATAAGAATCATTCTTCTTAAACTGTATCTTATAACTGTATGGTTTGTGTAATGCTGCTTTGACCAACTACGGCCAAACTTATGTTCGCAGTAAAATTAGGAGGGTGGTCCGGTCAATGTTTTCTGCCTTTGCCCAGTTCACACATCTATATGAGTTATGAGAAGCTCACATAGTCTGCTCAAGTGGACCTTTTGTCTATAGTCGCTTGCCCAACCATCTTATAACTAAAACTTGTACGATATTATACAAGTGTATGTATTCTGTCACTATGTTTTGTTAGAACCATTGCCTGGTGGCGCCTGAGGGTTGCTTTTTTTTACCTTCCAAATATCGGGCAAAACAAACCTAGGAGCCCTGGGTCATAAAACAATGCAACAGTCTTTTTTTCAAGAAGATTATAGGCATTCAAGACAAAACTATGAGATCTAAAGCAGATGACATCCACCCAAAGACTGTATGACCTTTAACTGCTGCAAACCAAGGCTGGACTTCAGCTAAAGCTTACAACATTAGACTTTCAAAACATGTTGGTGGGTCAAGTAGAACAACAGCTGTGGGGCGTTAGAGTAGACAGGCCTGCTATAAACCCTTTAGAAAGATTAAGGCATGGTCTGCTCTGCTTGTTGATTTGCCTCTGGCCACGTACTTGGAATGGAACTCAGCTAGATATAAAATAGCTTGTTATTAGGAAAGGAGAAGGATGAGCTAGATGTTCCAGTAAATCAGTCAGTAATTGCTACCCAAAGGGTTTTGTATGAAGCCATCTCGGCTGTCCCATCAGAGCAATGTCACCTAATAATGTTCCTGCAGAGACCTTGTTGCACTCGTTATCAAAATATTTGTAGCAGAAATACATACAAAATATTCTGAGCCTTTGCTTTTCCTTTGGCTAAAGTGCAACGTGATCCTGTTTTAAGGGTGATTTCATCATTAAATCATATTTCAGTTGGGGCTGAGCAAAATTACATTTCTGTCTGGTCGCTGCGGTCCATGTTGCCAGCAAAAAGAAAACACGGACTGTAGTTTTATAAATGCCCTTTATTTGTTAGTACACAGACATTTAAAGTGAAGATTCTCCCATAGACTCCATGATAATCAAATAACTAAAAATTAATTTCCTTTGAAATAATAAAACAGCACCTTGTGCTTGATCCCTTTTAAGATGCAATTTTTCCTTTTGAATTGGGGTTGATTTACAATTGTTAAATAATTATATAATATAATGATTTCCATCCCTTCATTACAATGTGGTGGTACAATGTGGGGAGGAGGTGACTCACAGTTGGACAGATTTGGAAGGGGGCTGAAAAGTGAGGTCCCTGCTATGGGTACATTATACTTTTGACCTGGCAGTGTTTCAGAATGTGACAGTATTCCTTTAAAAAGGATACCTGGTTCTAAATTAAGGGGGCTTCAAGCTTGATGTCCCTCTGGGGACACCACATGGAGTAGAGGTGCCACAGACCAACACATGTAATGGCAGCCTGGGGGTAAAAGAACCACATTCACTTTGCAGTAGTTACACCTTTCTAAATCTACCTGCAGCACGTCGACTCATATCGATCAGCAAGAAGAAGCAGCCTCGTGTGAATAACATTAATGTTGGATGCAATGCTGAGCAGCTTTCTAATAGGTAGGAGAGAAATCTGCATTCTGAGTGAGTCTTTAGATTGAAACGTGTGTGGGAATACAAAAAAGACCTGAGTTTAAAAGAAAGAAACCTCAGCCTAATTAACAAACCCGACAGATAGCATCCAATCCCCCAAAATACAATTTACGCACACAGGTTTCTTTGGAAGAAATCACAAATCAATCTCCTAAGCTTTTAACCACGCTAAAAATAAACAAAAAAATAACCCCCCCCCTTTTTCCTTGCCTGATACCTTTGTGGGGTTATCCCTGTACAAATCCCCAAAAAGAAATCTATCTAAGCTGAAAGTTTTAGCCTAAATTAAAAAGAAGAAAAAAAAAAACCTCGTTTTGAGAATAGAAATTCATTCTTGACAGCATTATGCCAGATTTAAATAGCTAAAAGCCCGAAGTAAGTATGGATTTGTGCGCCTGATGCACGGATTCATTAAATCGCCCCTTAGAGAAGCCTGTTATTTCAGGAACATTTCTGAATTATAGAATACCATTCCTTGCAGACCCAGATCTTTTTAAGAAGACAAAGCCAAGACATTTTCTTAGAAATAGGTTGTAATAGCTGGATGAGATCTGTCATAATCTTCACCCCGCAGAGACACAAATCAGAATTTGAATATTATTTCTGGCTGTAATCTTACTCGTTCCAGAGGAAACATGACATGCCACTGTAGCAGCTTTGGATTGCCTCTCTCCTCCTCATTAGGGGTCACCCGCTGACAGCACTAGTCCCAGAGCAGGTAGATTAAAGAGATGGCACTGGAAATATGGGGAGAGACATAGAGAAAGATAAAGTAATGCAAGAAGAAGAGGCTCTCAACAAAAAGAAAAGAGAGAAAGATATGCAGTTTTGAAACACCATAGATAAGGCAGGAATAATCAACCAATACCTAATTAGTTCTGTGACACAGAATTGCATAATCCATTTTCATCTAAAAGATTATATAAATTCTTATAAGCACTGGCCCTAGAACCCTTACCAGCAGACCAGTTGATAAGGGGAGGGTTGGTTCTTAACATTGCAAGCACATACTTTGTTGGCATCTGTGTAGATGTTCCTTAGGAGAAACTCTGACATAGCTTCTATCTGTATAGGCCTGCTTTCAACTTTCAAACACTTGTGAGGATTATAAATAAAATTTAATCTGTCTTTGGCATGACCCGAAATGGTCTCGCATGAGAGAATCTTTTAACTGATCTATCCTTCAGGTGTTAAGGTGGCCATACATGTGCAGATGCTCTCTTTTTGAGTGGGCAATATTAAGCTGTTTGGATCGTGGGACCTAGGGCAAATGATTGGATCAGAATGCATGCGCAAGTGGTTGGTGCATCAACGAACCAATGTGGTCCTCAATCCGAATTTTTAAACTTGCCCAATCGATATCTGGCTGAGCAGACATGGTCAGGGAGGCCCTTAGGAAGCCAATAAGCTGCTAACTTAGGCAATTTAAATAGCCAAAAACATGACATCTTCAGTAGAATTAAAAATCCCTACCTTAGCCATTTCATTCTTTAATGGTCCAATTAGAAACAAATAGTATTGGTACTTCAATCCTTCCACTCTCAGATACAAGTATGCAAAACACCCCAAAAAAGTCCTTTTGTCTTGATGTAATAAAATAAGATCTGATTTGGCAGCTTAGGTACTTTAACATCATATAAGATTGCAATGACTTGGAGCCAAAAGTTGAAAAGTGGACAGAGCGCTTTTATGAATTGGCACGAGCCAAGAAAAGGACAAGAACTCAGACGAACAGAATCACAGCCAATAGAAGGACAAGAACTCTGAGGAACAGAATCACAGGCAATAGAATGTCAAGAACTCTGAGGAATAGATTCACAGCCAATAGAAGAACAAGATTTCTGATGAACAGAATCACAGCCAATATAAGATCAAGAACTCTGAGGAACAGAATCACAGCCAACAGAAATACAAGAACTCTGAGGAACCGATTCACAGCCAACAGAAATACAAGGACTCTGGGAAACAGAATCACAGCCAATAGAACGTCAAGAACTCCGAGGAACAGATTCATAGCCAATGGAAGGACAAGAACTCTGGGAAACAGAATCACAGCCAATAGAAGGACAAGAACCCTTAGTAACAGAATCACATAGGACAAGGAAATGAATCAAAGATGAAGTAGGTATCTGGTATCTGGGCACGAGAACTGAATTTGCTCCGCCTTAACAAAAAATACAGGGATCAAATTAATGTCTTGATGTCCAATGGGAATCATAAAGGTCTAACACTGAAATCATCTTTAGTTTTTGTGACTTTGTATGACGTTATTCCAGGCAGTACATATTTAAATTGGTTGACTATCAGAAGATGGCAACAGATAACCACTGATCTTGGTAATAAACCCAGAAGGTGGCAAGCAGATAGCAGGAATTGCCTTTACATCACTTAGAAACAGGTTTTTCTTTGGACTAACTGACTAGAAGTGTATGGATTTTATTCCTCCAAAAAATAGATTTTTCCAGATCCAATTTTCTACTTTTATCTAATCCCTGCGGTGTCCTGGTTTCTACAGAGGGGATTGACACAATGAGAAAATGTGTGTGTAGGTACTATATGGAAATTTCATTATAATGGCCCATTCATGATGTCTACCGGAGAAATACTTTGCACTATTTCGGCAGCTTTTTTTTTTTCATACAAACATTTCTATTTACCTTAATAGCTTGTAATTTTTCTCAGTGCATTGTGAAATATTTATAATGTAGAACGCCCTTAGATACAGTTAAACCCACTAGGGAATCAGAGGTGCCAATCTCCGTTTCGCTAGAGAAAACTGCTTGCAAACTCTTGTCATTCTCCATGGTGGAACAAAACAAAACACAGTTTAATTGACAAAAGGAAACCACAGAAGCTCCTGCTGTACGGTAAATTATCCATCGGAAAAGCCCATCACTTGATGTCATGGAGACAGCGTTAAGGATTCGGCTGTTTATTTGGTTAGAGGTGATTGCATATCTGTTTTCTAAGCTTAAAATTGCTCTAATGTATTGCTAGGAGCAACTTTTTGGGCTGGGCATAGTCAATGACACAATATTTTCAGGCTATTTTGATCATTGCCCCCAGTGTTTTCTTTAAGCTCAGAATATTTTGTAGGCACTTCTATACTAGAGTTTTTGCACAGACCCACACAACTGTGTGCTCACAGTTACCAAAAATTCTTTACATACATGAATGAATGCCAATGAATTTACAAAAATTAATGCCAATGAATTTACAAAAATTAATGCCAATGAATTTAAAGCGGTTGGTGGAGTCTCTATTGACTTCATTTACCTACTGTAACGGGGTAAAGGGAAGGGTTCCCAATCACTGGGATGATGGTAGGGGTCCGTGAATCACCCAGTAAATATGTTTTCTATTTAATCTACCCCACTGCCTATAAGCTGAGGTTACAGGTCCAAATCTATGGCTAACTCTCCCTGTAAAAAATGATAGGGGCACTCCAAGGGATAGACATGACCACGCCTAGTGACATCATAGAATGGTGATGCAAAAATAGATGTCTACTTGTCTAATGATGTCACGGAATGGGGGTTGCTCAAGTCCCATTACCTTTGAAAGGGCTGTTGATGGGGTAGAAGCAATATATACAATATTGACCCCTTTCTGCTCAAAGTCAATATCGGTGAACTATGGTCACAGATGTGGTCTCCCCAATTGCAATGTTCTGACACATCCTATGGTCTGATGCAAAGAATTACTGTGGGTCGATGCATTTCCAGGTTAGGGGATTGTTTTAATGGTGCATGGAGGGTTGATCCAACCAAGATGGAGCTCACATATGCATCCATGATTTTGGCAGGTCAATAAGAAAACAAATTGGTGCATGTTTGGCCAGCTTTTGGAGGAAGCCATGTATTAGGTGACAGCAAAAGTACCACAGTGTTTGGGTTCCAACCCACTGTTTTGGAATGAAATATTTAATAATGGAAAATTAATGAATAAAATGAATGAATGCCATTATTTTTCATTTTTTAGCTTTGCAGTGATTTGCCAGTATGGCTGCAAATTTCCTATTGTGTTGATAAACCACACAAAAACTGTAGCACACAGTAGCGTGCTTCTTTTTTTGTGTGTGTTTGTGCACATAGCCTACAAGAATTACAAGCATTACACGGAACCTGTTGTTCTGTATGATATTGGCCTCTGCTCTCATTTTTGGCTTCCACAATGCAGCTTGGAGCAGGGTTTTAATATTTTATACCAGTGCTGGGTGCAGCCTGAGAGATCCAATGTGTTGAGTCTTGCTGCTGGCGCCTTGCTTTGGCCAGTGTGCGTGTTGCTGCAGAGCAAGTCAATGAATGCTTGTTGCATTTACAAACACCTCTTTTTCTCTGCATTCATTTCCTTAAGTACAAAGAGGAATCTTCTCCTCTTGAGCTTTTCTGAGCTTTTTTTCCTATGCAGTGTATTTAATCTAACTTCCCTTGTTCTTCCAATAATTAAAAAAAAATCCTTCTTAATTATCAGTAATTGCAGCACTCTTAACAAAAGGTTATTTCATTTTCATGTAACCATAGCTGTTACTGGAATGGAAAGAAATGCTTTAAAGGGTACAAGGGAAACTCGGAAAAACAAGGCTCTTGCATATGATCAACTCAGAGCTCAGAACTAAGATAAAATCACTGTCTTACAGATTCCCGTCTTGTTCTGTCGTAGGGGCTTGATGCTGTTTGATATGGCTCAGCTTCAAAAAGAGATCTTAATATTTTTTTAATGCATTTGGCTTAACTATGTTCTCTTTCCTCCATCATGGAAGCATATTAAAATTGGCTGCCTGTCAAACTTTAATCCTTTTACTCATAATGAACAAAGAGCTTCTGGCCACCAGGCAACTGGAACATGGAGACACATGTAAAGGCAGATCAGCCCAAACCTACTGTAGATTGCTGTGGGTTCAATACAGACCCTTGAGCTAATTCCACCTTTAGTAATGGTTAAACTAGGTGATCACAAATAGAGAGAGTTACCCTATCATTAGACTTGTGTTACAAAGACAATGGTCATTGGCCAACGTTGAAATGCAATCAATGTAAGCTTTCGAGTACCTTTCGATGGCCAAAAAATTATCCGTTACTAGGGCCCTGTTCTGCCTTTTACCTAAGGAGTTTCAGTACACAAAGTGTAATTGTAGGCACCAGGATTCCTTTCCATGTATAGGGCCCACTTGCGTCCAATTTAGCAGAAGAGGCAGGATGGATGCAATGGCACTTGGAGATGGAGATGGAGATGCAAGCAGCACGTTTCAACACAAGTACCTTTAATGAATGGGTCAATAAAAGCACTTCTTTTCCTTAAGGACGTGGAACCTGTGGTTGAATTGTTGTTGAACAGTAGGAAGTGATGAAGTGTCTAGTTGGGTGGTATCATTCTAGTTGGATGATTTACAAGCTGGTGAAGACTTCCCTTGTTGAAAGTACTATTTTCTGAAGCAAAGGACTTTAATCATTTGACACAGAAAATAAATAACCTGTTTGGCTTAGATCTGAACATTTCTACTAAAATAGTGAAGAGTGAAATGAACTTGGAACATCTCACGGCTTGTGACTTACTAGCAGAGACAACTCCAAGAATCTTGGCAGAGTGAGCCCCAATGTGCTTCGGAGCAAAGAAGCTGACAGCACACAAATATCAGCCTTCTCGGGTTTTTGCTTAATAACATTAGGTGATTGATGCACACAGTCTTAATAATAATAAAAACACCGCACAAAATAACCCAGGTAACCTGTGGTGTGCTGTGCCCTTGCCAAAAAAAAAAACCTATGGAGGGGCCCAGCACCATGTGTTAAGATAAGAAGTAGAAGAGTGGCTGCCATAAAATGGGATGAAAGTACAGGATTTGGAGGCCTGGTGATCCCAAAGGTGGCCATAGATGTTACAATTAAAATCTTTCCTGGAAAAGATATTTCCAAGAAAGATTGTTCATTTCAACACACGTGTAGAGCTGAATCGTCAAATATACAGGTAGAAACAATGGAATTCTACCTGTATCTGATGATTCAGCACTAACAAAGGCCGATGTTCAGTTGCCTTCAAAGATCAGAATTTTCCGGGCAGCCCAATTAATAAGCCAACTGATATCCAAGTCTTCTGCTAATATCAGTCGGCTCATCTCCCGCTATACACGCACTGAATATCGTACTAAAAAATTGTTTCTCACGTTCTTATCAGTGCATCTATGGCCACCTTAACTTGGATGGGTAGTAGGCTACCCCTACTGCCCCTGAATACAGAGCTGTCAAACACAGGTAACACTGTATTCATTGGGGAAATGCAGATATTTGTGTTCCTTTTTGTTGTTCAGTTCCTCTGTTTGATTAAACCTGTTTGCACCTTTATTGAATATCCCTATTGTGGCCAGGGATGTACTTAATTAACATAATATTTTCACTATTGCCTTAGCATTCCCTGAATTTCAGCTGGAGCACCTCTAGCAGGATACTCACCCGAGATCTCCAGCTGATCACTATATGAATAAAGAATTCTGACATACCCTCCTATGCATCCTCCAAATTGAGACGGACTGTTTAATTCTGAGATATTTATTTTTCATGTCATATTTGTGCTGCCATCCTTCTTGCCACCCTAAGCAGCACAAAGAAGCGTCTCTCCGATTACAGCGGCTGCACAATGATATAAAAGCTGCACATGTCCAACCAGCACTGAATGAGATCTTCTTGCTTTTAAGATATTATTCCAACCACTAAGGGTCGTTGCTGCCAAGAAGAGGGAGAAATAACGTGTTCTGCGAGAACTGCCGCACTTTTAAGTGGGATTTGTGGTTAAACAGAGCTTCAGAAAGGATAACCAGCAAAGAGTATATTATAAATGAGACTGATATTTAAATAGGATCAGAGATACAGCAAAATTACATTTAAACCCCTCCCCGATTTCTATTGGTCAAGGGTGATCGGATCACTGTGTATCTGTGTAAAGTAAAGCACATCCGCTTGGGCACAACAGTTATTTATTACAATTTATCGTTGCTTTTAATTAGCTATAAACCTTGTTTGACAGTCTAGTTTGCTGGATCAGAGAGTGGCCGAGAGATATTTACAAAGAAGTGACATAATGAGATGGTTTGGAATTATTAATTAATAGTTAATACACTTGCCTTTATCTGCTATATGGTCTGGAGGAGCAACAGCACCAAAAATTGTTTTTTTTTTACTGCTATAAACCCAAAAACAAACAAATATCAGATATGATAATTCTGTGAGACAAGGGTCACATAGGCACATAAAGGGGTGTAATGAAAGAGGAAGTAGACCCTATGGCTGCTGGGGGGCCCAGGAGGTATAGGGACCCTAATTCATATACAATATTGGTAAAACAGGTCAATCTCTAGACATTTTGGTGGCCTGGATTTGCTGTGGAGCCCAGTAATATTTAGTATATACCACTGGGCACATTCATCGCCGTACTGAGCAAAAATGAATTGACTCCCAAATAAACCAAGTGAGTTGACATTTCTGCATGGTGCACCCCATAGAAAATCCTCTATTCGCATAACAATTCACATTGGCTCAAGCAACAGACTCCAAGTTGATGCTTGTTCTGGCTATTTTCAGCATAAATGTGGGTATTTTAGAAGGATATTATACTCACTCCAGCTGAAGGCTTTTTGTCTAATCATTACCTACATTGTTCAGTCTCAAGAGACCGAGCAGGGATTTATCTAGTGGCGGTTTCAATGAATATTTAACAAGTTCATGGGCAGCCAGAGCTAGGGGTTGGGTATCTGAATTATGGCACTACATCCATGTTCCTGAGCAATTTTCTTGTTCTGAAGGGGAATGTCTATGTGGTTTAGTTGTGTGCAGCCAATAGATATACCTCCAGTTATGTTGGGCAGTTGTGGGTTCATCACAACCCCCCTCAAAATACACACAGAGGAGGATACAGTCATTAGAGGTAATGGAAATAGTGTAGGGGACATTATACAAGGCATTCTGTACAGTATATAATATTCCCATTGGATACCTTTGGATTGCATTGCAATATTAATCTACAAATCCATTATTTATCCCTTTTTAAAAAGACATTTCTCCACTGAGAAATTACACAGTTGTCATCCCAGTCCCTAGTTAAGACAACAAATCTGCAATTTCATGGTTCTCTTGAAAGGTAGGTGAAAAAAATGTTACAATACAAAAAGGTTGTGCTGTGTGAGAAATCCTGCTGTGAGTCTCATTATTTCCACCACCGCGAGAATAAACCTGTTTTTAACAGTATTCGTAAACCTGGGCAAATTGGCTTTCTGTCGCTGCGGAGAGAGAAAGGTAAAGCCATGATCATCCGTTGATTTATTAGATTCCTCAGGCCTTTATGCACAAAAATGTTCCGATTCCGCTCTAGTGTTTTGGTTGGGTCAGGCTAAATGGGTTAAATGATGGGATTAAAGATAAGGTGACATTAAAATTTCATGGTCGCCTGTTTACATTTAGCTGTTAGTTGCGCTGTGATGGTTTAGGTATAAAAGAAGATCCTGTCTCAGCAGAAAAGGGGCATTAATGTATGTGTATAGTCAATTTTACATCCCGTTGCTGTTATAAGCTGTGCCAGCATCTAAATATTTATTTACTTTTGATGTCACAGCATACAGGGGCTATGGGTAAATGTTGCAGGTCAGAGACAAGGGGTGTCATACAAATTTAATTCTTTGTTTAACCCCGTGGGAACCAATTTTAAGACTTGACCTTCAAGGCAATAGATCCTGGCAAACCTGTGATTTCCACTATCATTGAAGGATTAAATGTGGTTCCTGGTGACCCATGACTGTACAGTGGTCCGATGTCACCAATATGGTAGGGGCTGGTCAGACTCTGGTTATAGATATCAGTATTGGTGGCAGTTTGGGACAAGTTGTCTTCACTCTCCATGGGCTGCTGTATCTAATAGACTGACATAGAGAGTGCGCCTAAAACTACCACTGTAAGGGAGAGATCTCTCAGTGGGTGAAGGGGTTGGCACAGGTGCGGCAATCTTTTAACTCAATTTAGTTGGCGTGACCTCCGCTGACACTAGCACAAATTGTTTTTTGCCACATGCTAAGCTTGACCAGCAGCTTCAACGGACCATATAGCAGCTATAGCTTATTCATCCATCCACCCAGTTATACTGCCCAGGTCAATCAGTTCTCCTGTTGTTAATCGATTATTAACATTCAACACTGGATAATTATCTTAAATTGTTTATTAAAAGTTGTTTCATTTCCTTTCATACACATGCGTTTTGAGTACTGGGAATGGGAGGGTGCAGTTCAATGGTTCAGTTCTCTTTCTTTTTCTTTTGTACTTTGATACTTATTTCTGACCCTGCACACCATTCTCCTGTGTTTGTTGGTGCTCCCCAAACCCCCACCTATAGCTACTCTTCCTGTAGTAACCTGTCTGGAAGTGAACTTGTGGCCTGGTGTTTCTATGCTGTCTGCATAGACTCTACTCTATGTTAGCAGACACCTAAGGTCCTGGTTCACTTCTATTGCTATTCTTGTATTTGCATTAGGCTGCTCTATAACCCCTGCTTTGCACTCATTGCCCAACAGGTCTATCCTGAGATGGTTCCTGGATGCTCTCTTGATTTACTGTTCCTGACTTGCCTGTCCTTGACCTTTGCTGATTCGCTGCCTGAACTGATCTTACTTGATTACTGACTATTCTTCTGGATCCTGACTCTGTACTGAGCTGACTGTTTGGTTATTGATCCCTACGTCTCTTCCACAACAACTCTTACTCTTTTCCGATCCTCCTGTCACATGTTCCTTTGTCTGCCGAAAACCCTTGTTTTGGTTCTCTAACTTTAAGACCTGGCCACATCCAAGTAGCGAAGGGCTCCTCCTGACGTGAAAGGCGGATGTTATAGGCAGAAATGTGATCCGTGACTAGAGCCATGGCATTCTGGCTTTTGGGATACTGAATGTGACACTTCCATTTGCTATAGCAAAGTCTCTGCCTTACAAAAATAGAAAGCAGCAGCAATTTGAGACGATACATTTAACAGATCCCTAACTTTGTGGTGGAAGTAAGTGGTACCCTGTGGTTCTAATTTTCTGTACTTTATGAAGCATCAGATGAGATTCTATCACTTTATATCGAACTGGAGCCATTAAAAATTATTTTCTTTGCCATTACCTCAAAATGTACAATATATGACATGAGATCGATGTGGTGCCAGCAAGTCTGCCACCCTTACCTGATTTTAATGACCAA
>CM044445.1:2962206-2996297 GCA_024363595.1 Xenopus borealis
ACCCCAGAACACACAGCAGATAAATACAGTGCCAATTCCCCAAAACACACGGCAGGATAAATATTGCATCAATTTCACTGTTCTTTCACATCCTGGCTGATTTCGTTTTTTATCTTTCTAAAGACCAAAACAGAAGTTAACAGCTGTCACTAACTTCTGGGTGACATAAAAGAAGATAATTTATTTGATATAACCACCCCTCAGGTTTGTTTATCTTCTAAAAACCTCTGTGTACGACCCTGTTAAATAATACAAAGTAAAAAATAAATTGCTGCCCTAAAAACATAACTCCTGACTCTAAATAGAAATCAGGTCAACATATACATTGGGGAGAATATCATAAATAAATAAACATATCGCCTGCATGCTCTGTAATACAGCCCCATAAATCTCTGGACTGTGTATTCATTTGCGACCATGTAGTGCATAATGGGGTGAATTCATTGAAGTCTATGGGAAAATTTGGAATTGAATCAGGAGTCTTAATTGGTTAAATCTAGACCATTTTTTTAAATGTTAGAGTATCATGTCCTGTGCCAATCACTTATAAGTAGCTTTGGGCAAACCCTCTGCACTACTACAGTGTGTACCATGGCTTCTCTATAGTATATACAAGGAAATGATTAGGCAGGTTTGCTTTTTGAAAGTATTATTTATTAGGTTACTTTTGCAATGCGATTCTTGGCTGCCTCTTAAATATTGTGTAATCTATTTTTTTTTCTTGTGGTTCATTGTTTGGATTTAATGAAATCTGCAGTCCAGACACTGATCATTTCAGCTGAAATCTTTATATGATCATAAATGAATAGAAGAGGAGGAAATGCTATTAGGGTAATTTGCTGCAGGTTATGAATTATTCATTGGGTGATTTCCTATTCTCACTTCTCCGACTCTGAATCAATGTTTAAATGTTATTATGGAATTCGGTATTGAAAATTTTTTACTCGAAAGGTTCATGGGTTGCTTATAAATGTGCTCATGAAAAATGCACCTTTCTGCAAGTTTTTTTTTTTTAAAGTTGCTTTCCGTAACATATTGTCCTCGGGATATTTTAGGAAGAAGATTCACCCTTAACCTTAAACCAAGTGCCCATACATATTATACAGAACTTGCTCTTGAATGTTGTATTGAATGTTGTAGTATCCTGTTTTAAGGACTCTCCTGTTCTTTTTGTATTTATGTCATGAAAAAATATTGAGATGTAAGTATGGGAGAAAACTTGGGTTAAAAGGCAAATTTTATATGCCACAACATCCATGGATTCTGCACTCACAAAGAGTCAGAACGCCGACTAAAGTTAAAAGTAAAAGTGAGTTGCCAATGGGGAGCACCGCATGAAACAGAAAAACAAAGAACTGCTCTTACAGCCAAACAGGTGGCTCTGCCCTCATGGCTAGGGTACTTGTGACCATTGCAACTGCTCTTACAGCCAGACAGGTGACTCTGTCCTTAAGACCAGGGTACTGGGGACCAAGGCAACTACTTACAGTCCATCAGGTGACTCTGCCCTCAAGGCCAGGGTACTAGTGACCAAGGCTACTGCTCTTACAGCCAAACAGATGGCTCTGCCTTCAAGGCCAGGGTACGTGTGACCAAGGCAACTGCTCTTACTGCCAGATGGTTAACTCTGCCCTCAAGGCCAGGGTACTTGTGACCAAGGCAACTGCTCTTACAGCCAGACAGGTGACTCTGCCCTCAAGACCAGGGTACTAGTGACCAAGGCAACTGCTCTTACAGCCAAACAGGTGGTTCTGCCCTCAAGGCCAGAGTACTAGTGACCAAATCAACTGTTCTTACAGCCAAACAGGCGACTCTGCCCTCAAGGCCAGAGTACTATTTCTACCTATGAAGAACTTACTTTTTCTTAAAGAGACATTCTTTAGGTGTAACTTACAACTTCTATTCAGGTCACATGTTAAAAAAAAAGTACAGTCATTGAGTCAATCGGTGCCATTCCTTAAAGGTACTTGAGTCCAAACACGCTCCTTTCCTGTCTACCCAATTCCAAATTGTGCACAAGTGCGATAGTTGATCCAGGGGAAACCCTGAAGCCATGGCCATCATCGAAGTTTGGGGGTTTCCACTGTGGGCCACATCCAAAAATCCTTGTAGACATGAAGTTCAAGAGACTCCCATTTGAATAATTTCACTCCAGGTCTGGGTGCACATGTCCCAGACCTTCTGCAAACAAAGGTTGGCACAAACCAGACCTCAGTCGATAAAATGCAGCTTAAAAAAGTTTTATTATCAATGAAGAATTCCATTTAATTGTTCCTGATATGTTTAGACCCCCTCCTGGGCATTTGATCTTAGTCTAATCCTTCTTTATCCTTATTTCATTCCAAAGCCCTCCTGCCAACTTTACATATCATTGACAGTAAATTCAAACTAAACTTGTGAGGGTGTGGCCTAAATACCCTGGACATAGAATAGGGACAAAAAGAGATGAAGTTACATTGTATCAAAGGTATTCCATTTCTGCTCCTGGCTGTTCAGTGCCATCAAATAATTTTATGGGTTAATTCCTGCTGAGATCTCTTTGCTTCTTTCTCCAAAGTTTCAGAGCAGAAGAAACTTCCAGCACAGCCGGTTTGTTTTGTTTCCAGCAGAGACCCTAAAGAAGGAGACAATAGGTCCCAGTCGCTGCAGTTAGTGGTATCTCTAGAAGTTTTAACTAAAAAACAGGCCAGGGACATTGGGAGTCTGTCCCCTTCCCTTCATTAGCGAAATAAATAACATTCTGTTAGTTACTGTTATATCTGGGGAGAATAGTTCTGCATAGTACCTGCTGTCACTTACCTCAGCTTGGCTTTATTTCATGTTTATGTGGTTTTCTAGTAGACTTACAAACAGATCCCCTTTCCCTTGAGCTTTCTGGATAACGGGTCCCATACCTGGGTGGAAGGCTGATTAGTAATTCATTCAGATTTATAAGAGTTTTTCAAACTACCCATTTTTTTGTTTTAAGGTTCCAACACTTAGTAAGGCTCCAAAGCACTGCATGCGGCTCGCTAAAGATTTCATGTGTTGACATGTTATAGTCGGAAGCTTTCCCATTCCTCAGTTCATCTGTCATTTCATCTCGGGTAAGTTCATCTTGGATTTTAAATGCTAGATCTAAATAATCATGTTCTGTAATAATGAACAATCGTTTTAATGCACTGTGCAGTATTCTGTTTATAATACACGAAAGGTATGATATCCTGTAAATTATAAATTTTAAAAGGTGATTGGTGATGTCAATAAGAGTCATTGCTTAGTGATGTAATTTGTGTCACATCCTGTAAAATAAAAGGATATCCTTATCATTTACAGTAGGGGGTACATTATCCCTTATAATACATGAGTGATACTCAGAGTTCCCTGTATAACTGAGCCTTCTCTGTATATTTGTATTTATACATATGGGAGGAGGGAGGTGCCATATTGATTCCCTTAGACAGTACAGTATGAGGGTATAGCTTATTGTGTGCCCAGAGCATTCCTTCTCAGTATACTTGTACAGTATATATATACCTGTAATGCACTCTCTGTAGCTAAATTTAGCCACACTCCTGTCCTCCACTGGAGTCTAAAGGAAAGCCTCTGAAGGGGCAAGCAATCGGACAGCTTCCACTGATATACATTAATATAAATATAAGTAAAGAAATCGTGAAAGGCAGATGCATTATGATTAGAGACTGCCAGCAAGATGGAGCAGGATAAAGGCCTGGCCGAAGTGTGAAAAATCCACCTATCTCTGAGCAAAATCTCTTGTTTATTTTTCATTCAGTCAAAAGAACAGATTTTCACGATGCTTCATTTTTTTTTCCACTTTTTCAAATATCCGGTAAAAAAAAAAAAAAAAAAAAACCAAGATAAAAAATCCCTAAATGATTCATCGGTTAAAATGCTGAAACTCCGGCTGCCAAGTCCGAGATGTAATGAGATCCAGGAGAAGAGCGTGGGATAAGGAACAGGCTGATTTTCTAACCTGCAAGAGACGTGCCATGTTTTCTGTCATTCTGGCAGATCTCCGTGCAGCCGCCTCTTGGTTACAGTGGGTTGAGGAGGCCTATATTTGCCAGCGCTTGCAAGAGATGTTTGGCACGGCCTGTATGTTCCTACAACGTCCAAGGAGACTGCTCCCGGCAATGGGGATTTTTTTATTTTGCAGAGGACTGGGAAAGTTGTCTTCTTTGCTATAGAATAGTTTGGACTGTTTATTTCATCATCTCAGTGGGGGGGGGGGGAATCTAATTAGCGTAAGCTGTTCATTTTAGTGGAGCTGGCACTTCCTCGGAGCACCTTGGACATGGTACAGACAACAAGTTTCTTTATTGTGAGTAGGCACATGGCTGAACAAATCCATAACGCGAGCTCCATCTACAGATACCTGCATGCAGCAGTTGGCCAGATGTGCATTAGACTTTGCAGCAGAAGACAAGAGTATCACCCTTCGTTGCAGAAGAGGAATCAATAAAGCAGAACTATCTAGAGAATGAAAATGTAATATAAGCTTCAGCATACTGAAATAAGAAGTTTAATCAATTAGAAGTTCTGTACCATCAAGATTATCTTAACTATTCCTCTTTTTCTCTTCATTCTATCTTCATTCAGGAGTTGGGTGTTAGATGAATCCAATATATCTTCTAGGTGGGCCCAGTTCGCCTAGAAGATGTATTAGAGCTCACTCTATTAAATCACCAGACATCATGTCTCTCTACATGCAGGATTTGTGCAAAAGGTAGTTGTTTTGTTAGATTTTGTTTGTACTGGAATCAGTTATTTGAGGGAACTCTCATACATCTGCTAGGAAAGGGAGCTCCCCTATTAGATGCACGAAGAAACAATGAGAAAAACAAATCTTGAGAGAGGAATATTTCAGAAACAATGCAGAATTTATTGTATTTAGAAAGTTTCTTATTTCAGTATGATGACGCTTATATTACGTTTTCATTGGCGCAAAGTCTTCAAGGCAGGAGAGATGGGAAAGCAACTCATAAGGGATGATCAATTCCTCCTCCCTTTCTTTGTGTTATCCGTCTCGGTGGGGATAAATGAGGAGATCTGTCTGACGGAAGCGGAAAGTGAGATTAACGTTTCATCTGTCTCCCCACAAGGACTCGGAATCCAGCTGAATAGGAATAAATTAAAGGCAAATTATTACCCCTCGTTCCATCTAAACCTGTTACCTGGGATCGGAAAACACACCTAGGCTTGCTCTTCTGATCCCTGTTATTGAAGTATAAGCTGATGCACCAATACTTTATAATAACAACGTTGCGTTTCATGCCGAGAGACTAGAAACCATATACTGCTCCCTTCCATCCTTATTAACAATGTGCTGCATGGATCCCGTCATGATGTCATAGATATGGTTCTGTTTATGATGCATTAAAACCCAACAGTCCCATGCATTCTGTACAACCGTGCAACATGTCAGCGCAATAAATGCTAATCTTGTACAGATATCTACTACTGTTCTAATACTTGCCATACCAGGAATTATTAGTTCATATTAAGCAATTATCCACTGGAAATATTTGTCAACGTTTTGGTCACACAATCAAGTCTCTACGGAATGGCTGCAAATCACCAAATGTGCAAATAATGCGGGTGAAGTATCTCTCAGCTACAAAATAACATTGTCTGGTACTCAGAGAGTTGTCTCTAAACGATAATGTTGCTGTTTAGCAACATGAAATGTTATACATCTGATTTACAGCCCGTCGTCATTAACGTGAGTGGAATCCCGTTTCTTTTTATCATTGCCATGAAATCAGTAATAGTTATTTTTATATCACGGAGAGAAGTGCAATGGGAAGTGCAGCAATGCAAAAAGATTCCTGTTTCAGGCCTACGGGATGCCAAGAAGGCTTTTGCCCTGGTTCACCAGCCTTGACCAGAGATCATTGCTGAACATGAACTGAATTTTTCTGAAAAATACCAAATCTGCACAGGTTTTTTCCCCCTTATTTATCAATATATTTTTCTGAAAATTTCCTGTGCGGGAAGAAAAAGTACAATTTTTTTTAATTTTCCACCTGAAAACTCTCATTATTGCCCCGAAAACTTATCTTCAGATTATTTCATGAAACCCAGCGCAGATCAAGATATCTTCAGGACCTCTCCCATTTACTTAGATGCCACCACGCCAGGTCTGAGATGCCGGATTTTCGGATTTAGACTTTATCCATCCTCGGGGTATAACAAATCCAGAATCCAGAAAAAAATTTATTCAAATTTTATAGTTATGTAACATGAGTTTTTTTTATTTTTGGCATTCAAACTTAATAAATAACCCCCAAAGTCTTTTTTCAACCCCAAAGTTATTTATCAATCTCCGAATTTATCTCAGTATTTCTAAGATGAAAATCCGAGCAACTCTGAATTCCCGAATGGACCTTATGTATTTTAAAAAAGTCCGGAAAAAATCGGTTTGAGATTCCAGATTTTTGGATTCGGATTTTTCAGACCAAATGTTTTGGTTTGGACAGCCAGCATTTGTTGCTGCTGTTACTTTAAGTATCAACAAGGCAGCGGTTTGAATGAGATGAGTGAAATATGAATAAGAAATATAAGTAAAGCAAAGCAACAATAACAATAAAATTGTGGCCTCACAAGGAATAGTTTTGTGGCTGCCGGGGGCAACTGGAAAGAGACAATGAATATAACTATAAAAAATGAAGACGACTATAAAAAAGGAAGAGTAACTGTAAAGCTTTCTATAATATACTAAGTTAATATAAAGGTGAACGTCCTCTTTACTTGACATGTTCTTCCTCTTTAATTTGGGAGAAGCCCCTTGGCTGCTTTGGAGAAGTGGATGAAATCACACTCTTGCACTTCCACATAGTTGCACTGGGTGCCATTGTATCCACCCTGCCTCTAGTGAAAAGGTCACCAATTGACAGCCACCTCCACCTTGAACATGCTAGTTAGGTGGTGTCACTATAAGTGTCCCAAGCCACAACCTAAACAACTTGGCTGACTACCTCACCTCCCTTCCCAAAGGAGAGGGCGCATGTGCTGTGATGATGGGAGAGTGGGTCGGGCAGCACACAGAATAATGGTGATGAGTGGTATGGGGGGGCGGGGGACAAGTGCATGGACCAGGGGTAAGCAAAAGTAAAGGTACATGCCTAGCACCCCCACTGTTGCCTCCTAGGCATGTGCCTCTTCTGACTAATCCCAGTTCCAACCCTGTATGTACATTCCAGAGGCAGAACTAGGGGTAGTTAAAAGAGCCACATGTGTAGGACCTAATGGCGCTGGCCACTAGCATGGATAATTGCATTTGTTTTGATGCCTAAGGTGCAATTACACTGGAATTACACTGGAATTATTGGATAAAATTCTGCATTGTGGGTAAAAAAACATGGAAATTGGCAAAACTGTACATATACTTATGTGATGGACCCTTTAGATCATGCATAAGGGTGGAAGTAGTTCCAATGAATAACAGCATTCAAACAGACTGAACTGGAATCATAAATTAACACCCAAAGAATCAGATATGCTCTCTACAGAACCAGGCCAGTGGGGTACATAGGAGGGAAAAGGAAAGCAGAGAAATAATTGAAGCCAGGAATGAGGACCAGAAAAGGGACCAGGTACTAGGACTAGCAACAGGTTCAGAACCTCAGCGTATGAACAGCTCCAGCTCATAGAAAAACATGACATGGCTCTCACTCATAGAAAGAATTGTTTGTACCACTCGAAATGTCCAGAATTTCTTGATTGGGATACGATGACACCAAAATACTTTTCCTGGATTCCACCATGAAAGTAATGTCTCCATGAGCTTTAAGTGGTGGGTTTCAGATGGTAGGTACACCACAGACTGTAAAAACAAAGGGTATCTTCTGTACTGTACATACCCTAATTTATTGGGATACTTGAGGAAAGCGGGTATATGAAACTGCAAGAGTGCAAATGATGGACTATAACAAATGGAGTAATAACGCAGAGGGAAGTTCAGGATGTGGGCTGCATGAGTTCTGGGTGCTCGGCATACTTTCCTCAGGTCTCTTGACATTGAAGGATTTAATAATGCAGAATTGAGCTAGTTAGAGCCAATCCAGTCTGTATCATAAAGTATATTAAATGACTTCTCTGCCGAAAGTGGGCCAGGTTTTGCATTTCTGCCACATTAAATTACAACAACGGGAGTTGTTGTTTTTTTTGGAATGCCTCTTCTCTTTTATATATTACACCAGGGAAATGCATTGTCTTGACCCATATAAATGCTCTTTATAAAATATTTTGAAATGATTGATATGGTTGTATTTACGAAATACACAAGCCTGAGTTTTATCATCAGTGTATTAGCTTAATTCTCTTGTATATTCCTAGTGGTGTAGGGAGAAAGCCTCATCGCCTCTGAGCCCCACCTACTCGGTTTGTCACCTTTGACTTCTGCAAAAATTGAACGAAAGGGCGAAATGTTGTTTCATGTTGGCGTGGTTTTGACATCAGGGGTGGTTATTGGCCAGATAATTGTTTGGGCTTCACAAGGCTGAAACTCAAACAGGCAGCTGTGACAAAAACACCACTAAGGAAAACTGAACTGTTTGGGTCAAAACCAAACATCAGTCAGAGCATATTAGCCAAAGATGGAGACGATTAAATAGACATTATTTGTTTTGAAACATCTCTAAAAACAAAATAACTTGAAAACAACCAGACCTTCTAGTGGTATACAACAAATTTCTACATTTTATACTGACCCGGTGAGTGATAGTTACAACATATTTTCATATAAGATGTGAGCATTTCAGGCAACAGATGAAAATTTTCCGATGTATTAAGGATCGTATCTCAAGACTTGTTTGAGCAGCAATATTTATTCTGTTGTTTGTCATCTGAAGCCTTAGGAGTTTCAAGTGTAGGGTTTCATTTTTAGAGTAAGGCTTTTAGCACATTGTCATTCCATTGTAGTAAATCCATGTCAGCATAAGCCAGATTGACAACACAGCAAGGTGTCTGTTGACCAATTATTTTAGCGGGCTTCTTGCTAGGCGAAGAAGGCAATTGTCTGCAGTTACAGATGGCAGGGAGAAAATGATTCCATGAATTGTTTCACCGCTGGGGCTTCTGTTCTCCATAATGCGTCTAACTGCTTAAGGCATTTAGCAGAAGATTCAGCTTTTACTACAACACCAAAAGAGAGACCTTCTTCTTTATCAGCAGATAATCTATTCTGTTCTGTCTACTTGCTTGCTATCTCACAGTCCACTTGATGTACTTGTCATTCCTGTGTCAAGCTTAAACCGTCCTTATCATTCACTTTTTTGTTTTAAGAAGTCTCATTCGCTCCGCGTCCACAACTCTGTCTCATAAGTTCAGAAATATAACCTGGCGGCATAGGATTCAAATAATATCAAGTTAGACATTTGCTACTTCTATCCAGTGAGCTTCAGAAATGTTCCAAGTAGTACTTGTTCCTAATTCAAGTACATCTTGCCACTACTTGCTACTTCCGTCAACTGCCTTTACACCACCATCTGCATGTTTGCCACGCATCACCCATGTGCCACTCCTTCTCCCCTTTCATGAACTTAAGGTGACCATACACTGGCCAATAAAAGCCACAGACAAACCATATACAGTACGGTGCCCTCCAAGGTTTGTCCCCAGCCAATATGTATCTGAAAATAAGGCAGATCTTAACTGGGCAGGTTTAAAAATTACATTGGGACATGGAACACATCAGCTCTTTGTAACTGTCCGCACCTTGATGGCCAACTTGTTGTGTCAAACGATTGAATCAGCCCAATGTTGCCTACCTCAAGGTGGGCATATTGGTAATATGTATTGTCTTTCATCTTTGGTGTAAGCCAGACAGGCAGGAGCAGATTTTTTAGTGCGGCGGTTTCAAAACTCATCACAACACCATTCATGCAACTCTCACAAGTAACACCTGTGTCTAGGAGTTGCATGGCACATTGGTAATCCTATCACAGTAACTACACAGAATCAACACCTCTGCGAATTTCTGATGTCACCTCTCTGAAGAGTTACAATGTGGCATTGTGATTGGATTGTTGGAAGAGTCTATATGCCAAGAACTCCCCTACACCAGTAAGTTGAACTGAAGAAGCTGCTTGGATGAGCAGTGAAACATCTTCATTAAAATTTCTCAGCAAGTCCAGTTGTTTTGACTTACTTGTATTAGATATACCATGACCTGGATGAATGAGTATCTTCAGAGCCATAAGAAAGGCTTATTTACAATTAATTCCTAGAGAGGTCAGTGTGTCATTGAGCGGAAGAAAACGAGAGATGTGATGTCAACGCTAAAGCTTTAATGCTTTTAAATCGGGACACTGCTATTCTGCAGAATATAAAAAGAAAACAATATACAAGATTAGAATCATTTTCTCGTTTCAATGTATTGGCATATGCATAAAGTCAACACTTGTTTTTGTACCTTATTTTTTTTTCTTTTGCAAAAAGTGTCTGCTGTTTCCATAAGCCAAATCTCCATACTCTTCTCCATTTCCCCCCCGTGTGTGTGAATAATTCCTCAGTTTTGTTGATAACATCACAAACATTTCTGGTGTATGAAAACAGCTGGTAAGGTACGTGAGCGCTGCTAAGTGTTGTTTGTTTCAATTGCTACGCTGCCTTTCCACATATGAGACTCTTCACAAACATTTCCTCATATTGCTTTTAATTTGTAGGTTTCATAATTGGTACCATTAAACCATGCCGGAGACGCGAGCTGGTATGTTCCATTATTCAGATTTTCATTTCTTTATGTTGCTCTAAATGCTCAAAAAGGAAATTGCTTTTCAGTTGAGCCTCTCCGTTTGTGCTCAGTCCATACAAAACCAGGATAGTTGGATCAATTTGAGGTACATGCCCTTTTAATATCCAGGTAATCATCTGATGCAATGGCTACTCCTCCAATACCATTGCCTCCTACAGCATTCTTTGTTTGGACCTCCAGTAGTACTCACTGAATGCTGTCATAGTATTATACCTTCCTCAACTCTGATTCACACTGGCCAGGTTCATAATTTACCTGGAACCCCACACACTTTGTTGGTTCTGTTATTATTTTAGGTTCTGCAAAAAGACCCACCCCACTGTGGTCATGGAAGGGGGCGAGGCACACCGGCATGAGTATATAAAAAGAAGCTCATCTAGGCCCATTAATGCAGCACTGCACCCTCACAACAGGCCTGTATAGGCCAATATTAGGTCTAATCATTCTCCATGTGGTAATAAAAAAAGTTCTATTGGTGCATGCCCTGCTTAATGGGTGTTCTACGTACTGTGGTAGACATTGGAAACCACAACCACCTGGTGCTGAAGTTGTTTCCCACCAATGTGTATTAGTTTTGTTGCGCTAGAATGATGTTTAGTAGATCTAACCATGTTTTATGTGATCCCTTAAAAATTAAAATGCACCAAGATCGGTTTATTGGGCAAAATAAAAAGTCAGATAGTTTCTCATTCTTTCTAAAGCTTTAGGGATCATAGATCTTTGAACCTGCCGTGTATTTCAATGCGTATAAGTTTTGTGTGTAAGTTAGTGAGTGTTTTGGTAAAGGGGAGTCATTCATTTGCATGCTCTATTGACAATTGTCATCTGTCCACGGTATACAAATGCTTAACTTGCTTGGATGGGGAGAATCCACGGCATCCAAATAAAACACTTTCGCTTGATATGCACAAACCATACAGATTTTTAACAGCTCGGAGCAAAGGCCTCATTGAGCAGTTGTGCTGAAAACTTAAGATCTGCCAGAAATATCTTTATGTAAGAACGTGTAATGGAGATGGGGTTATGCCATGCTTAAATATTTCATCATTCTTTGTAGTGTTTTGTCAGCTTTTCTGGAAGACAAAAGAATGCTGCTGGTACTGTGGAATTTTAACAGACTTTTCTTCCCCTTTGAAGTTTCATTCTCATGATTAACTCTTTATACCGCCATTGTTTCCCAATTCCTTAAAATAGTCTTGTGTGGTGATGTCTTGCTTGTTAATGATACTTGGTTTGGCTAGTCCCTTAGCTACCTTCCTTAACTAGAATATGTTAACCCTAGTATTGTGCTGGGCCTATTAGCTGGGGGAGTTTTGAAAGTTAAAACTTAATGACCAGGGGAGGCACCATGAGATCAAAATCATCCAAACTACCATTGGCTCTTGTTGGATCTGTCCTATTTCAAAATATAATCTGTTGATTCCTCATATTGGAAGGTGCACCAGCAGATGAAGTGAAGAGAAACCATAGTCCCTCTTGATTACTTTCTGTTCTGATCATTTAGGTTTGAATGGATCAATTGAAAAGTGGCCATGCCTATGTATAGCCACTTGTACAGTAATGATCCATTCTGCCTCTGGTTGGTTGATGTGATAATACAGAGGATCAACCAGTGAATGGCCACCTTCACCACTGCTAGAATTGGAGGATAAATTATGAGTCCCATTGATTATGTTAGAGATGGGAAAATCTAATTTTTTACTTTCTCTCTATTTGCCAATAACTTTTGAAATCAAAAACATAAATTAACTTTGTTCTCCAGCTCAGACCTGGTGACGCCTCATTATTTCCTATGGGAGGATGAAGAAAGCGAGAGGAAACATCACTATTATTTCCAGGAGCATGTAGAGGGACAGAGAGATTTTTTAGCCACATTCTTCATCTCCTTTATCATGTACAGCTCTTCTCTTGTTCTGCCTTGGAAATTGGCTGCGCTCCGGGATTGTTTGGAACTCATTAATTCTCCTTTCACTGACTGCAGATACCATGGGGTGGGTGTGAATGTAAGAAATGAACCCTGATGCGTTTTCTTCTTTTAATTAAAAAAAGAAACTGGAGTATTTTAAAAATTACTATAGCTAACTTTTCTTATCAAACAACCGGAATATTTAGGCCATGTCAGTTACAATTAAAAGAACCCATGATCCACTCAAAGCTTAGCAAGCTTCCAGAGAAGCCCCAGGTCTTTTCCGATCTTCTAATAAGAACCGTCCTATCCAAATAACGATGGAAGAAATAGCAGAACATAGTTTCATATAAAATTAATTTAAGGGGATCCTCTCTAACATAGTTGTACCACGTCAAGCCATAGAAACGGCTGACATCAGGGGGGCCTGGCTGTACTGAGCTTCCTAGATTAGCCAGGCCCATTTAGAGCAGAACCACCAAAGTAGGAGCCAAACAGCCGAAGTAGGAGCCAAAGTCGTCAAGGCAGGAACTGAAGCCATCGAAGCTGGAGCCAAACAGCTGATGTAGGAGCCAAAGCCAACAAAAGTAGTTGAAGCTAATGAAGGTAACCGATGGGGGTAAGAATAAGGTTAGTTCCACTAAACACCAATGGTCTTTAATAGGGACCCTGGCCATCAATGTTTTTGCTTTTACTTTTTATAGCGGAACCTGGTAATCCATTTTTCTAACTTGTGGAGGGAGCCGCCAATGGGTTCTTTCTACTTGTGAGGGGGACCTGGTCACCAATTCTTTTTTTGTATGGGGTCCTGTGAATTCTGATTGTGGCCCTGCAGAGAAGTCAAAGCCCATTTGATCTCAAGCACACAAAGAGACCCTAAGCTGGATATTTCAGTAGTTGGTGCATTTGTCTTGCTACAAGACCAGTCAGAGCAGATCATTTTATCTAGGAAGTTGATAACTGAACTAATAATCAAAGGAAAGGACTGGTGGACCAAGCAATGCAGGGGTCTAGTTGGGTTTTGAGTTTAGTTGGTGGTATGATTATGAATCTGAGGTAGCAGCTCTACCACATACTGTAATGTTTGACTGCCCTGTCATTGTTCAACACACAGTTACTCCATGATCAGAGCCAGAACTAGGTTAGACAGAAGAGGCATGTGCTTAGGGTGCAAAGATGCAGGGGAGCTGACACTAGTACCGCTTTGATCCCCAAACTTATTGTTCCTAATATGTTTTAATATGCTTTACCAGCTCTGTTTGTATAGAAGGTGCTGGCATACAATATAAGAACCATGGAGACTTGGGCAAAGCTGGAACTGCAAGGCGAGTGAGCAATACCTTTATAAAAGTAAGGACAGGAACACAAAATAATGCCTTTAATGCACTTTTTTTTTAATATCTCCATTAGACAAATAGAAATTAAATTAAGGTATAGTGGCCCTTTAATCTCGCTGAATAGCCATTTCTACCTGGCAGAGACAGATGTTGGTGATGCCAGTGTTTTTATTGCCCAGTTCCAGCACCATTAACCAAGTGAAACAATGTCACTCAGGTTGATAAGTTGTCACCACCCAGGCTGTGACATTATTTCCCGGGTTCCCATAAGAAGCCATTGCTTATGACAGGCAGATTGCACATGTCCCTTCTTACATTCCCACTTTGCACATAAAAAGGATTGAGCTGTATATTTTTTTTAATTGAGTAACATAGAACATTCGCTGACAGAGAGATATATGAAAAAGGCATTAAAGGTAATGTTGAGGCCGCCTTGAGTATTGGTTACCTGTCACGGGCAAACAGATTGCTTTAAGGGCTGGAGACGAGACGTCAAATAACAAAGGTGGAATAGAATAATAGATCTTCTGGTCTTACTTTGTCCGGGAGTCCTTAAAGTGCTGGCCATAATAATAGAGATATCAGTAATAGTCCAATATGTGTATAGGAGCTTGGTTCATCGTGGCAAGTAGATCTTATGGCCCATTTCAGTGTTAAAAAGGGGCAAAAGGCTTAAACATGAATGCACAGGATCAGACATGACATAGCAAAGGATCACCCAGTTGGCCTTAGTCAAGGACACTAGAAGGTTGCAAGTAGGACTTGTAGATGTGGGTATGGGTGCAGGGTGGTGGGTCATGGGTCACACCGTCTGTTGCCGCCATTACTATTACATAAATTGATTTATGAGAGATTTTTCATGTAACTTTAACGTAGTACATATCTGAATGAAAAGCATGAAACAGGAGGGTGATATAGACAAGCTGTTTCAGAGTCTTGAGATCTACTGCTCACCAGCTAAAAGTCTACTGGTAGATCCCGATATACCTTTTTGACACCCCCTGATCTACGCCATGTTTATCTTTCCTTGTGTTTTTTTGGCTATGATTTCAGTTCCACAGGAAATCTGTAAATAAAACCAGGAAACAATTTTAGCTTTGAAATAATATTTTTTGTAAAACCATTTCATTTGTGTGTTCCCAGATGGGTTTATTGTTCGCCTTCAACCTTAGATTGAGAGCCTGAGTGTTAGAGTTGTTTCTGCTTTGATCTTGTGCATTTTGAACCAAAGCTAAATACCTTTTTATCTCTTTACCATGGGAATAGCTGCCTGAAGCATGCGAATACTTTGTTTCACCCCATTATAATGCATTGTCCTAATTTCGGCTTATCCGCATGGGACTAGTTATAGCCTCAACCACTGGGCTGAAATAAAGTGCTGCTTTAATGTAAGGGAGTGCACTGTAGTGTGAGACATTAAGCTAACGTTTATTATAACTTTACAAGACTAATGCAAGACTACAGATTCTAATGCTTCCAAAAAAAACTGTGGTCTCATTGACATCAATTCAATACATTAGTGTTTGGCCTTAGAGAGACATAGAAGAGTCTTCTATGTGTTTTGGTGTTTTTAATTGTGATACATGGGCCAGCAAGTGTGTGTGCCAGGGCCACCATGTCAAGGGTCCATGCCCTGTTGTGAACTCCTACCCAGCGTCCACCCCACCATGTACCTCGGATTTAGTCTTGCCACTTTTGTGCAACATGTTTCC
This sequence comes from Xenopus borealis, assembly GCA_024363595.1. Classification (NCBI taxonomy): domain Eukaryota; kingdom Metazoa; phylum Chordata; class Amphibia; order Anura; family Pipidae; genus Xenopus; species Xenopus borealis. Next base: position 2,977,918 of record CM044445.1, read on the forward strand.
ACCTGGTTTGATGGGGCAGGTAGGGGGCACAGAAGAAGGCAAAAAAGGGGCAGGACAGTGATTTAGACGGGCATCATGCAGAAATTAGGTGAGTTGGGAGGGAGAGGGGGCAGAACAGGAGAGGGCCAGTCTAAAACCAGAAATTGAAGCGGGCCTGGGGCAGAGCATTACGTAATAAGAAAATTGGTGATATGTTTTTAATACCAGTCTTGGCTGTTTATAGGCTAGGCTGGTGAAATACCAGCCAGATGGCAACCTTACTTGTACCTCCTCCCCAAAACTGCTCCAGAATGATCAGGAATGGGATCCAGTCCAACATTGCTACCATTGCCCCACCTCCAAGAAGTCAGACTGACAAATTTTTTATTTGATATCCAAGGCTATTCAGTTGTACAGTTGGTTTAGTATAGGTACTGGTATTGACTCAAAAAAGTTATGAAAGAAAATTAAATTCTAAGTAAATTCCAGTATACATTAATTTAAGATTTGCCTTGATTTTTAAAGTTATTAGCCAATGCAGTTGAAGTTGAAAGCAGCATTTGCCTGTCTCCATCATAATCTTGAAACAATGTAACCGAATTTCCTTGTTGCAGATAATGCAAAATGGTCGAGCAGACCCTGCTTTAGCACTAACATTTATAAATAACTTTTAAACCCTTGAAAATGTTTAACAAAGGGATATTGGTAAGTTGCTTTGCATTATATTTTCTTTCCATTGGGTGGAGTTTCCCTTTCAGCTATACGGAGGTGGCATGTAGAGAGTGTTTATTATGTAGTAAGAGAGTTTAACAAATTGGATTAAAAAATATGGAACCTATTAATAATGTCGGTGCCTGTAAAGTCTTATTTTGTACAGTCAGTTCAGTAGCTGTGAAATTATAGCAAGTGTCAGGTAATGAGCTTTGTTTGCTGGTGAGCAAAATAATCCCAAATTTGCTCTATGGCCTGAGGCTTTATTATTTGTTGTGCTGGTCCCCCGCCCTTGTCGGCATTAGAGACTGCAGTACTTCAGATAACTGTACCTTGGTGTTGGGATCTAGTTATACCCTAGTGCTTTGCTCTTGTCTCAGGCATGTTAATACAGATATGTGAAAGGAGCAGAGAATGGGCGTTTTATTCTGAATTTATTGTAGGTATTGTAAAGGGTTTGTGGTGCTCTGATAAACCACAGCAGAGCAATAATAGATTGAAGCAGAGCAATATTAAATGTTAGTAGGAAAAAAATTGAGTCCAGATTGAAAAGGCCTAACATTCAGACCATGCCCTTTATAATGATAATGTGTCTGTAAAACCAAGTGCCTGATGTGCTCCTTAAAACAAAGGCTGCCTTGTTCAATGTAACCCCAACCAGTGATTACTGAGTCAGCCCATTTCCATGATCTGTTTCTGTAATAACACCTTTATAGTGTAGTTCCCATTTAAATGATTGTGGAATATCTATATAGGACACTGCTTGTGTTCCAAATGCCTACATGATGAAAACATAGCCTTTTATTATAATATGTAATCTCTGGAAGAGGGAGTTTTTGTTTAACCAGCATGCATACAGGACCATAAAGTGGCCATGCACAGGTAGATTTAAAAGAATACTGTCAACCGAAAACTTTTTTTTCCCAAAATGCACAAGTTAATAGTGTTGCTCCAACAGTGTCGGACTGGGACACCAGGGGCCCACCAAAAAACCTTAGACCAGGGGCCCACCATAAAACCCTAGACCAGGAGCCACTCTCAGTACTAATATTTTTCATCTCCTCAATCAACCTCTATTCTCATAATTTGTTTACTTTACATACTATAATCAATTATTCCATCTATTTAGCCTCTTTGTTCTCATAGAAATAGGGAATGGCCATGAAATAGGCCAAAAATTTAGCAGCATGAGGGCCCACTGACACCTTGGCCCACCAGGAGTTTTCCTGGTATTCTGGTGGGCCAGTCCGATACTGTCCTCCATCAGAATTTTGCACTGAAGTCTGTTTTTTTAACAGAGCAAACACATGCTTTTATATTTAATTCTGAAATTTGTCAAAGGCTGGACATAATGTCTATTTCTCAGGTGCCCCCAACCATCTGACTTGTGCTCTGATAAACTTCAGTCACTCTTTACTGCAGGGGTTCCCTACCTATGAGCCACATTCAAACAGGAAACTTACAACCAACATGGAAGCCAAATTTGTTGATTCATAGCTCACAGTGACTGTAGCACAGGATCCTTCCTTCACACAAGGCCTCCTTGCAAGTTCTTCCAAAGTCTTGCCTATTAATTGCTATTCTATAAAACACTCTCCAGGCTTGCTTAGCTGATAGCAATAAAGTGTTTGATTTAGGACAGCTGCAAAGACAGCCTAGATATATATTTATCTGCAGAATTCCATGGAATTAAATGTGGGCCCTGCAAGCCTGAAACATGAGCTTTGCAGAGTTGGCATCATCTCCTCTGGCCTTTCAGGACCTTGGAGAGCCACTGAAATGAAGGTACAAGCACTATAGTGTTTGGTACAAGAGTGGGTCCTATTAAGGTTTTATCCTTAAATTGTAGATTAGGGGCAGGTTCTTGATAGATTAACTTTCTGGGATTTTATTTTCCAGTTTTAAAATCTGGTATTTGGGGAGTTATGGTGATATAAATGGCAAAATATTTTCTATGCATCTAAATTTATTAACACAAGAAAATGTGTGCATTTTCTTTACACCAAAGCTCCCCAAAGCCCCACTTTGTGCATGTTACATTTGAACAAGTCCCCTCTCTCTTTTTTTTTTATAAGCCTTCAGCACTACTTGTTACCATGGAAACCTGGTTTCTTTCCCCCAAAGTAAATTAAAATCTCTGCCGGAGTAGTAAACTGATTTATTGAGCACTTAAAAAGTAGCAAAGCCTGGAAAAACCATTGAAGCCTTGTCACAAGATACATTTCTTAGATTATACTTCTATCGGATCTGATGAGGAAGAGTTGCCAAGCTCTGATTTCTTATGTTGTTTGACTGGACCTCTGGGAAGGAGACCTGTTCCTCAAGGATTGACGACATATCTGCACTTTTATACAGTTCTGATTTGTGGATTGAGAAGTTGAAAGAAATGTAGGTGGGGGTTAGGGTGGATTGGGCTAGGTATTGGATGAACTGTGAATTGTTTGGGAGTGACATAAACACTTTGTGAATGTTAGAAAGTATCCATCAAGACTATGTTCTTCTTCTGCTAGGTCTTCTTCCTCCATTGTTATTCTTTTGACCTCAATTGTTACTCTCTTGACCTACAGTGTTACTCCTTTGAGCAGAGTCAGGTCAACACATATGGGCCACCAAAACAACCCCCCCCCCTGGACCCATCTGCCCTAAACCAGGGCTGAATAATTAAATAAAGAGGCAACAATTGAAAACTAATTGAAAATGTTGCAACATTACTTCAATGTAATCTTATTATATTATTCAGATCCTTTCTTGCCCTGAAACCAAGTGACATTGTCTCTTTGATTTATGATGGCGCTTAACTGTAATCCAGCCATTTCGGGAACATTCAAACCCTTCAGATTAATTGCGAACAATTGTATAGTCTATTGCTTAAAATGACATTCTGTCAGAGAACATTCAGCTCTTATGGACGCCAATTGAAATTAATAGGAGGCTCTAAAGTTGAGGACATTGATGTACAAAACAATTGAAATTTGGACATGGATCAAGATGTAATTGTCTCTAGTGCAATCCCATAGTTTGAGAAGAAATGATTGTAATGTTTTTGTTTTCATCATTAGTTACTTTTTCTCATGTAACATTTTGTTGCTGGGATCAGTATCAACCAAAACACATACTAAATTTAGTGTACTGGACCAAATGAGCTCCCAAAAAGCTCATTTATTACAACGTTGGGCCTTTTTCCCCCACATCTATGCTCACACTAGGGGATTTACAAGCTAATGGTAGTGGAGTGGAAAGGCAAGGTTAGTGTGCTCTTATGCTAAGGGTTTTCTTGAATAGTTCTACTCTTTAGATTTTAGAGAAAATCCAACAATTCTCTACTTCTTATAACTTGTGTGTTTGGATCACTTATTTAAACATAAAATACTGTTCCATCTGTTGAACAGGTGCAGAGTTTTCATGCCCACTCATGGTGTAAACAAACTGATTCTGAGTCACCTTCCTTCATCAGGAACTTTGTTGTTTGTAAAGAGTGCTCAGAGATTTTATTAAACTTTCTATCTGGGGAGCTGGAAGGAATGTAAAGCATTATTTTGAGTGTGGTGAGTCCATCATTTTGGGAGCATGGTGGTAGACAAGCCATGAGGCTGAAAATAAGGAACAGGATGAAGCGGGATAGAAAAGCAATGCATAGGATGAAATGGGAGAGAGAGAACAAAGCAGCAGGAGAGGCTGGAGTGGGGTGAAGAAACAGGACAGACTGAAATTCGATGGATGGTGGAGAAACAGACTGAAGCAGGACAGAGTGGGCAAATAAGTAGGACAGACTGGAGTGGAGTGGAGAAGCAGGACAGACTGAAGTGGAATGGATGCTGGAGAAGCTAGACAGACTGAAGCGGGACAGAGCAGGAAAAGAAGCAGGACAGATTAAAATAGAGTGGAGAAGCAGGAAAGACTTAATTGGGACAGAGCTGGTCAAGAAGCAGGATAAACTGGATCGGGCAGAGCAGCAGGACAGAAAGAAGCATAATGGAGCAGGCAGCAAAGCAGGGCAAACTGGAGTAGAATTTTACAGTTGGAGAAGCAGGATAAACTGGAATGTGGAGAGTCAGGACAGAGTCAGGACAGAAACAGGACCAAGGGAAGACTGAGGTGGGATAACAAAAAGCAAGATTTAGGGGAAAGCCAGGATGTTCCGGCTATAACCACACTAATGCCCTGACAAGCAAATGAGGTAAGGGAAGGTTAGCATGTGCCTGAAATTACACTGGAATTCTGGGGGGAAATATTACATTATAAAAAAAGAGGATGTTTGCTGATCTTATTCTCCATTTCGGTCCACACTGACACCTGTTTAATCCACACCACTAAAACTTTATTGTCAGCCGTCATGTATAAATTCTCCCTTCTATCAATAACGGTATAATAGATTCCAGGACACCTATAACTTGATCTATAGTCTGCTGCTCAGCTGTATACATATTTATCGCTTCATTTAAACTTGAAACATGAGTTTTGATGTGTTTTATTTGCCTCTGGATTTCCCCTGAGGAACACGGCGTAATGAGTTTCTCTCCCTTTGTGCTTTTCTATTATTTGTTATCATTGATAAACTTCAAGGCACGGCAAGGAAAAGACTGTTGCGAGGAGTTGGGCTTGTGTTTGCATGATTGTAGGGTATTATCTACATTCTCTTGTAACTAACAGACAAATAAACAAACTGACCTTTCGTATGGTTCGTCATAGTGAGCAAGAAATACTGGCTACACCAAAGTCTTGCACTAAATACCATTGTAATGTATTTTCAGCTTTATTATAATCAATATCCTCAGACCCCAGGTCAGTGCTCTTCTTCATTAAAAACCGCTCATGCCAAGTAAGATTACAACATGAAAAGCCAACCTGCCCATTAAAATACATGTTTAGTCAACTGGTGTTAACGACATTGACTAAATTGTGGAACATTGGGGGAAATCAATCTCTAGTTGCCATCCGATGCCATGGTGTTGGCTACATTGTGGAACAATGGGGGCCAGAAACTAAACTCTGTACTTGCCATCTGATGCCATGATGTTGGCTACATTCTAGCATATTGGGGGTCGGAAACAAACCATGGGATTTAGAAACTGACCTCTTTTATTTTACTATATTGTGGTGCAATTGGGATCAGAAAGTGACGTCTGTAGTTGCCATCTGTTGATAGTGGTTTGCAAGATCCATGATTTCATGGCTAATATCACACACCTCTAATGCAGTAGTTGTTGGCCTTATCCAAAGCCATCTTCGAGGTTCAACCTTTGGTCATGAAACCCATCAACTTCTAACAACTTTAAAGGCATAAGAAACCACTGGTTCTCAGTTGTTCTGCCATCATTCTAAAAATAGTTGACATTTTTGCTATATCTAGGATTGGATAGACTCATTATCCCCAAATTTCACACTAAATAGTATTCATGCTGAGCCTCTCCACCACCACTTCTACAGAAGTCATTTATTTTGGAAACCAATGCTGTAATGGCATTCACTTGCTATCCCAGCAGACTCCCATACATTGAAATGCCCCTATGGATTGTATGTCTGATTAGGGCTCTCAGAGCTGGCTGTCTAATCGAACCCTAAATATATTGCTCCTATTCTTTTCTGAGTTTTCAGGTACCTTTTAGTGATGGAGTGACCCAGGGAGATCTACAGTTATTTTACTGCTTTATTTTTATTTAGGCTTGTGCGTTATTAAAGTGTATCTCAACAGTCAATAGCTCGGATTAAGCTGATGCGGAAAGCCTTTCCCCCCCCCCAACAAAACATTTAATATTACTTTCATGGCTTGTGCACACTGCAGGGGTTGCTCTGCTCTCCAATCAATCACATCAAAAATCCGTTCTAGCAGTGGGTAGCTGCTCGCCGCAGCCCAGGGCAAGGATATTTCCAGCAGTAGATAAAAAAAACCTAGATACAGCTCTGAAGCATATTGTAAATTATCATAACCCCCGATCTCTGAAGGATGGGAATATTGAGTTTGTCGTCGTAGGAGCTGAACTGAAGTGGAAAAAAATACGAAAAGAAAAAACAATTTCCCCCTTTTTCCACAAATGCACTGTTATATATTCATTGGCTAGGAAAAGCAAGTTAGTAGGCCAAAAAGTGTTTCCATGGCAACCATTACTTCAGTCGGCAGATGCTGTTATAAACTTTCTGGCTTGTTCCACCTAGAATGGCTCTCAGCACAAGTTGCCAAAGTAGCTGAGCAGACCTTGACTTTTCATTGGCAAACCCTCCATCTACTGTTCTTCATCAGCACATACAAAGCATTGAGGGCATTGTGCTCATATTTTCACATTGTGTGCACTATTCTTTAGATCAATGTGGGTGGGAAAGAAAACAATGGAGGTGGTCTCCACCCACAGTACTCTGTTATACAGATAGCAAGAATGTCAGCCATAAAGCTGGGCAGGACTGCTGCTTATAATGGGGATCAGTGGAGAAAAAACATATTTTTTTAAATGCAAAGAAGTCTTTAAGTTTTCAATGTATAAATAGTGATGGTGTCTGTAAGAGCTTCCAACAGGTGGCAGATATAATATATTCATGTGGCATATGTTGAATACTTAGCAGGGAGAATCAGATCAGCTGAGATACCTTCAGTGCTGTAAATATAGTTCCCTCCTCTTATAGAGAGATCACAACAGGCAGGGCCTTTGAAACCTAGGCTGTAATATTAATTGCATTGTGTCAAGCAGCTGTGGCCATGGAAGCCCTAGAAGGTCACATCCCCGGGAGCAAAGAAAAGATCAGCATAATTTAGCAGCAGATACCTGCAGTGTCAGAGGTGAATAAGAGAGGTGGGAAGGGGAGTACAATCTATTTTTATGCACCCACCTCTTCTAAAGTGTCCTATTGTAACCTGCTCACGTCTGCAATATATCCTGGTTCAACCGAGGTTATGAGATATCATCTATCATGTAACATGTCATTTTAAGCTCTGCTGTGCCCTAGTATCAGATATGGGGACGAAGCACAGATGGAGCCCTGGCTATATTCCATGAGTTGTTTGGTTATCCTACAGAGTTGGATTCAGAAGGCTCTATTTGATTAGGATGGGTGAAGCTATTATGATCGTATGAATTCAACACATTTTGAATAATTTCTTTCATTTTTTAAATTAATTTTATTCAATCTTGGGATTATGTCAGGACGCTGGCATTTCTGATCTCTGTTTGTGATTGTCGGGGTGAGCGCCAACAGTGGGAACCCAGGTGTAGGTGACAATATCTCCTTGGTTCCCATCTGTCAGCAGAAAATCTTGCATGCGACTCAGAACAGGAGGCATGGTGCTGAGCCGAACTGTTGGGAAATGTAAGGAGCATCTTTGGACAGAAGTGAATGGCGTCAACGAGAGCAACAACTGCATCCTCTGCACCTCAGTACAAAATGGCATATCTATATTTCTATATTCTCTATCTTATTTCCCCCCAACCTCCAACTTTCAAATAAGCTTAATTGAAGGAAGGGCTTCATTTACCAGCTGTCTCTAAAAGGGAAGCCCCCCATTCATTTTATCTCGATCTCCTACTTGGCATAAAGTTGCTTTGCGTTAGTGGGCAGCTGGTCATCCACTACCACCATCAAGGATTTTCTCTGGGTTCCCAACCCCAGGTGGGCCCATTCAGTGGCCAAGGACTCTATTATATCAACCCACTATTTATTTATAGAAGGACATGTCCAAGACATGTGAAGGAAGTTGGCTTCTGGAAAGTCATGCTGTGGACAGTGATGCACTTCTTTAAGGGTTATTAGATATTTTTGGTACAAAGATTTGTATTGTAGGATTCTATCTCTGATCTAGATTAGAATATTGTATAGTAATGGACTCCCTTTACTAATACTTTCCATTTTATGTCCTAGAAAGTAAGCCCCTTTAACACATTAATATACTGTACTATGCAATGATGGAGAAAAGAAACTACATAATTAAGTGGAATCATGGATCTCAAAAATGACCCCCCCATGTTAATCTCGGCTTAAGTAAAATAACATATTTTAGGTATTTAATTAACCTCAGTCTTCATCAATCTCATCATTTAGCCGAGTGTTTATCCAGATGGGGCCGAGGTCCCTGCATTCTAAAAACCCACTTGATGCAAATCTTGAGCTTTCTACTGTGTAAAAAATAAAAAAAAAGTGCTCTGGCATCTGATTTTCCCATTTCATAAAGAAAGTAAAGTCAAATTTGCACAAGCTTCACTAAACTCCCCAGGCTCTTTTTACCAACACACAGGCCTGTGCCGGCTAATTATATTTTTAAGTGTGTTTGTTTAGAGATAATCCTGAAATAATGTGTATAGCTTGGAAAAAATCATTACTCATGTATTTTCTATTAGATGACTGTTTTAAGAACATGCAAAATGAATGAAGTTTTTGATTGGACTCTAAATCACATCGCCTCTCCCCAATGAGCGTCGACTTTATTGCAATCTGCAGTAATTTTTAAACACATTAGTTTTGAATGAGGCCCTTAATGAATTGATTGCGCCATGAATCACTGTTGTCACCTGAATGTTGTGTCGCTTGCACCTTTGCAGAAAAGTGCGTTCTGCTCCCTCAAGTCTGACCCTTCATAATCTTAAGGGTTTTTGAGAGACAGGAGAGAGTTCTGCACATATAAGAATGCATGACTGGCGGTTACTGGTGAATGGAAACAAATGAGAAGTAGAAACCTCTATTCAGCCTTATTCACGCCTAAACAAGGTCAGATTTAATACATAAAATAAGACTTTTGCTCAACAGTTCATATTAAAAATGTAATCAAACAGATTTTATCAACAATCTAAAGATTTGTTGTATAATATTGGTGCCATGGGACCTATTGCACCTTAAGCAGCACTAGAAAATCTAAATTGTATTGACAAAGTGCCAAAGGCTCTTTGTCATCATACATTTTCTTTGAGGGCCTTTAAATATAATTACATACATAGCCTAGAACAGAGAGAACAACCCAATATGGGCAAATCTTGACCTACTGTCTCCATTGTGCCCTACTGTCTCCACCATGCCCTTCTGTTTTCACCATGTCCTACTGTCTCCATTGTGCCCTTCTGTCTCCACCATGCCCTTCTGTTTCCACCATGTCCTACTGTCTCCATTGTGCCCTACTGTCTCCACCATGCCCTTCTGTTTCCACAATGTCCTACTGTCTTCATTGTGCCATTCTGTCTCCACAGTTCCCTACTGTTTCCATTGTGCTCTTCTGTCTCCACCATGCTCTGCTGTTTCCATTGTGCCTTTCTGTTTTCATTGTGCCATTCTATCTTCACCATGACCTACTGTCTCCATTGTGCCCCTCTGTCTCTTGCTCTAGTGTTTCCATCTTGCTCTACTATCCCCATTTTTCTCTAGTGTCTCCACCTTACTCTAGTGTCTCCATCTTGCTAGTGTCTCTCCATCTTGCTCTAGTTTCCATCTTGTCCTAATGTTTCCATCTTGCTCAACTCTTTCCATCTTTTCCTATTGTTTCCATTCTCCTCAACTCTTTTCATCGTGCTCTACTGTCTCCATCTTCTCATCACCATCTAATGTCTGTATCCCTTCACTTTTTTGCATCTATTTTTCTGGCTTAAGGTGTGTTTCCACCTTTATTCTCATCTGGGTGTTCTGGGCTGCACCAAACAACGGGGTGGTACAGTATATTGGCTGCAAAAACTTTTTCATGTAACTATGGTTTTGTACTATGTGCAGTGTTCTCATTCCACTGGTTCACAGCACATATCTTTCTCCCCACCAGAATTATATTAAACCTGCTAGCAGACAGTAATGCTGTAGGGAATGTGTGTCGGTACTGTCATAAAATAGCCATGTTTGCCCTAGTTCAGTAACCCTTAGCAACCAATGAGCAGTTTTGGCAAAGTACACTTATAATAATGAAGCAAGCATCGGACTGAATTTCTAGACTGGGTCAAGCACTATCCATGTTGCTACATAACCCCTGAATATTTTTGCATAATGATACTTTTGAACTGGCGAATTTTAGCAGCAGCAAGAAATATAAACAGGAACTTCCCATTGCCAGATGGCACAAGAGTGATGCAGAAATAAGAGCAGAGGTTATGTGAAAGTTCCCACTTTAATGGTCATTTGTGGACAAAACATCTTTTAATGAACAACATCCATCTCCAGCACAAGGATTTTCATTGTCACAGATCAGTTAGAGGAATGGTTTATAATTAAACAAAGAAGATATGCTTAATTAGCAAACTTTGTCTGTTGGAATTAGTAACCTGTTCATTTGTAGGGGTTTGCATTTCTTGATTATTTTAGAAGGGGAAATTATTTTAGAAGAGCTGTAAATTTAGTACATTTAGAAACCAAAGACTTAACCATGATGACCTAGGAAATTTTTTGGTTGTGTATAGGTGTATTTATATTAAGGACATCCGTATCCTTTGCTTTATGGTCATACAGACCCTGTCCAATCAGCTTGTCCTTCCAAAGGAAAATTAGATTTGACTTAACATCAATAGAGCTCAAAAAATATCAACAGCGGGACATGATGGATAAACAGAGCAGGACAAAAAACTCTACAAATTTCCCTGAAAAACTCAAGTAATATGAGCCCATTTTTTATTAGGGCAGCGCTATGAATAGGAAAGCAAAAGTAGTTTTAAAGGGTGGACATTTACTAGAGTCTTTTACAGTATGTACTCCCAGTTGAATTGTCACCAGTTGGTAGCAACAGCGCAGTTTCATGGTGGCCACTGGGTTGGCTTATGGATAAGACATTTGGGAATTTTATTGGGTAGACGGTTCAAGTAGGACTTGACAGTGGCAGCAATGCTCTACCCACATTTACATACTAATTGAAGGAATAAATGAATACAAGGTAGAGTAAACTATAGAAATGGCTATGGTAATGCTGTAAAGCTCTTGGAAAGCAATAGGAAATAAAGAAAAATCATCACTATTTTTTAAATCAGTTTAATTTATTAAACTTAATTTATTATCTAACCTTCCGTCGGACACCATAGACCAGGGAGTAGAGTCCTGCAGTGGGTCGGGTACCCGCAGGTGCCCTCGGGTTACCCACAATTTCTGGGTGCGGGTATAGAAGCGGGCCGGTGGTTCTGCAGGTTGGCGGGTTGAGGGTCGGGTCACGGATCCTCGCCATAGCGATTTTTACTCTTTTTTCTGATCGCGGCTACTTCCGATGATGTCACTTCCGGTTTACAATGACAGCACTTCCTGATTCTGGATGGTCAGCGGGTCGCGGGTCCGGGTTGCGGATTGCGGGTACGGGTCGCGGGTCCAAGCGGGTAAGAATGCGGGTCGCGGGTCCGGGTTGCGGATTGTGGGTTGCAGGTATGGGCCGGGTACAGGTCCCAAAAAATTGACCCACGCAGGACTCTACCAGGGAGGACTTTGTTTAAGCAGCATAGAAAAACAAGGCAGAGCCAATACCCAAAAAGCAGCATTTCTACTGTAGAGAGAGAACTAAATGGAACAGTTACACAAATCATTCTGCTTGTTGGGATTGCTGGACTCCAGTTAACCTAAATAAAGCGAGTTTAATTAATAGAGTAATAAAAGATTTCAGCTTTATTTCTTTTTCAAATATTAAAATGTAGTTGTGGTCTTCAAAAACACATAAAAAAAAAAAAATGCCAATCTTTTGGACAGAGGCATTCACATCAAGAAAGCAGACCCTGTGGCTGCAGGGTACACAGTAGGTATAGGGGCCCCATGAGGCCCTAATTCATAAACAATTTCAAGAAATATGGGTAAAACAGGTCAACCTCTAGACATTTTGTCGGCCTTAAAAATTATTTGCTGTAGGGACCAGTAATATCTATTTAAGCCACTGCTTTTTGGCCATACTCTTGGCATATTCATTTATGTCTGACTACTCCTTCAAATCCGCCACACCTATAAATCTGGATGGGTTGACAAATCTGATGTTTAGTTTGCCAAATAGAGGCCACAATATATGCGCTTATAGCACATTTTACCTTTGATAATTATCCCTCCATATCTGTTTCCGCGCAGGACCCAAAAATGCCCATTTATTTTTATTGTCAATTCTCCTTAGCCGGTATTATTTCACTCCTCTTCGTTCAAAGGCTCTAATAAATTCTAGCAAATATTTCCCTAAAGCACTTCACTGTAATTTCACAAGAGAGCAGAGTATGGTTCCATGAAGTGCTCTCCAATAAATACGCTTCCAGTGGCGGAATAAAAGAAAAACATATTATCTGATTTACAGGCCATTGTTCTATTAGTATACTATGATGATGATGATGCAACTCCGGCGAACCACTTTCCTCCGCAGCACTTAAATGTGTCTCGCAGTGTGTAATTAAATATTTAAAATGGTTGATGGCCATTATAAATCTGGGAAGAGTGAGCGCTAGAACTGGCTCAATTTATGTGTGTCGGTGCATGTGAACTGAAGCAAAAAATAAGGGCAAAAAAAAAAAAAGCTTTTACAAAAGCTCCCAGCATGCACTGCACTAAAGGAATAAAAGCAACACCGGTATAAGACTTTGTGGCTTACCCTACCGCATTAGAACATCATTCCTAATGTTCTAAAATAAATCAGCTTCATTCCAAAAAGACCTCCTTACCTAAGTGACACATACGGGGCAGCGGGTTTCTTAAATAGAATTGGCAGCTACCTCCACCGAAAGCTTTCTTCTATAATATAATAATAGAGTGTGCTGGAACAATGTGTTCTCTTACTAAGGGAGGCTAAGAAAAAATTTAAGAAAAAAGAAAGAGAAAGCTTTTAGTATTTTATAAGAATTACCCTTTGGAATAGAGAAGTTTTAAACCTTAAAACACGCTTGAGTCAAAAATCATCAGCCAACGTTGTGCGAAAAGTTACCCAAAGTCTATAAATAATAGATTCAGTCTTTGCTGCAAATTTTTCCATGGATAACTTTGAGCATACCCATGCAAATCTCTTCCGGGTATACAAGCCTTCATTAATATTGCACCTCAGAATGGCAAACTGAAAAAGGCAGAGAATAAACTAAACCTCAAATTGATTTAAATTGTTTTAAAGTTGACCAAACTCCCATCCTAGAATTAAACTCATTTATCAATAATTCTTCTTGACAAAACATCTAGATAAAATTGATTCTAATAGTATGACTGATGCTGCTTGCTGCTGCATAAACTCACCTTTATCGGATTATCAAACAAAACCCTGACTTTATTGGATTATCCAACGGGGATCACATTATCAAGAAACAACTTCAGGGACTGCCGTTGACTTCTTCATGACCTCGATAGGCTTGAGATGGAGTATTTCCAGATTTTTAGCAGCCTCCTGGGTCTACCAAATAGCCAATCACACCACTTATTTGTTACCCCTAGGGACATTTTTCATGCTTGTGTTGCTCATCAACTCTTTTTACTTTTTTACATTATTTTTAAGAAGGTTGGGGACCACCTGCACAATACAGTAAATATAACTCTGGAGTTCATAACTGTTGCTTCCCCATGCTGTTTAGGATGGTTCATGATCCACTTTAATACAGCTGAATTAAGGCAACAATGTTGAGCTTATATGCAATAGGTATAAATAAGGTAAAATATTAAATCTAAAGCAAATATTGGGTTACATGGTGAAATTCCACATTAAATCTTGGTGCCAGCCATGGAAAGCTAACAAAGAATTCAGTAGGTGTTCCCTTGGTGGATAACATGGATATCAGGTTTTCTCCATTAGCTGCTGTGGTGGTCTCTACTGGATTTATGCCAAACCCTGATAAACAATGACCTTGTAAGTGGCTCCAGTTATCTTCTAACCTTGATATCTCAAGGTTCTTCTAACCTCGATACGACAACCCTCCTTTTATCTTATTTACATAATGCAAGATATTCAATAAACCTTTATACAATGCCTGTTGGCTTTATTTTCTGCAAAATGTATTATGTATCATGCAATCAGGTCTGCAGGTTGCGGGTCTGTTTGTTTTGGTGCTGGTTTCGGGACTCCTCTTTTTATTTTACTCCTTTTAAAAAAATGTAAAACTTTTTTCTGTCCCCGCCCACTTCTCATGATGCCACTTCTGGTTCCTGTAACAGCACTTTCTGTTTAATGGTGGTTGTCCAGTTTCTGACCGGGTAAATGTGGGGTTTGTGGTCCGCGTCCTGAGCTGTAGGTTGGGTCCGGGTCTCAAAAATGACTACCCAATACCAATTACAGGTATGGAACCTGTTTTCCAGGTGCTCAGGACCTGGGGTTTTCCAGAATTTGAATATTCATACCTTGTCTACTAGAAAATCATGTAAACATTTAATAAACACAATAGGCTGGTTTTGCTTCCAATAAGGAATCAAGTACAAGCAACTGTTTTAAGGGAGAAAGGGAATCATTTTTAAAAAATTGGATTATTTGAATGCAGCACAGTCTATGGGAGGCAGCCTTTCCGTAAGTTCTTTCTGGGTAAAGGATCCCGTACCTTCATTTCCTCTTGGGTCATGCAGAGGACCAGATAAGACTACATGGGCTAAGCTAAGTAAAGTAATGAAATAAAAGTAAAATAATGTATAATTTCACTGGATATTATAAAAACTTCCACTTATCTTCTAGGCTTGAGGACCCTAGCTATGAGACAGGAATGGAAATTCCAAACGCCACAGCTGAATTAAAAACCACACACAGTACTAATTCCCAAATGAAGAACATTGGAAATGGTCATGGGATACTACTATCTACATCATACTGAAAGTTAATTATAAACGACCACTTTAGATGAAGTGTATAATGACATGCCCCAATACCAATCATCTCCTCTTGGGCTGATGAATGGAGATGGCCAGATCAAGCTACACGGGCTTGGGCTAAGTAAAGGAATAAAATAAGTGAAAGACTAATCTAATTCTAGGGGAATTGTTTTCATAATGATTCATGGCTTCATTAATGGTTGTGATTGAACTAATGATTTCTTTCTGGTAGTTACAAAGAATTAGGACTGCTAGGGGAAAAAAGGCTCATCAGTCTCCATTTAAATACTTAATGATCTTTTGCCACAAATCAATACATCCGGTGAGGGGGTTCTTTCTGAGAACTTTCTTTGCACAGTGGAGATTTTCCAGGCTAATTACTAATGTGAATCCATACAGTACATTTTTGGGTAATTATGCGGCTCTCTGGTGCATATATATATCCTACTAATTCAGCAAAACGATCCATGGGGCTTCTCTTTGAGCCGATGCATTTCATCGCTTCATCTGGAAGCTTCTTGGCTGCAACCTCACCAGTTCTATCCTGTGTGACATGTCAATGTGGGGCACAAAGCGTTCAACAAATGTTTTTTGAAGGGCACTGTCAAGAGGTTTGATGAGCCACTCATCTGTATGGAAAATGCGTGTGGCATTATGTCAAGTAGTACTCGCAATTCTGTGGCATTAAGAGGATTCAAATTCATATTCCGAGGACACAAGCAGCCTGAACTGTTCAACTAATTCATATAAAAGGGAACAAGCAACCCCCAACTGTTAGAAGGAGTGAGCCATTATTCTGGTAATGGTACTGCATCCCTGTACGTAGGTTTTTTTACATTTAATTTTGTTCAGTGGAAATTTTGAGATAATTGTATAGTAGGACTTTTTACACTTGCCTCTCAACACCTTAGCTTGCAAAGCTCTTGCAAATGTTTAAATTGGCTTATTGACATATAGGTGTACTCTGTGCCTTTCACAGCAGTTATGTCCCAAAAGGAACAGAGACAAACTTATACTTGATTGATGCTAGACTCAAAGGAGTCTGCCCAGAGTATTTTCCAGAGGAGTTAAGGCTAGGGAGTTAAGGCAAGGGACACACCATAGGCTTGGCCTACATTTCTTCTTTAAATCTGGTCTCCCACTGCTTCTCTTCTGCTGCACTGCACCCAAAAACATTAGCTCTGCTCAGGTGTAGGCAGGGTTTGATTGGGTCAATGGGACACAGGGAATACCCTAGTGAACCCTGGCACTTGTGGGCCCCACTGACCCAGACCCACTCCCCACGCTGCCCTCTAACTGGGGTGTGAAGGGGGGTTGCAGCTGGAGCCGGGGGCTTGGGGGGTTGTGGGACCCTTAAGCAGCAGACCCGGTGAGCCCTGGACCTCCCAGTCTAATGCTGGGTGCAGGCAGGTGTGGTGGATTTCATCACATAATGCAAAATCTTGCATTTTAGCACTGAAAGCCACCACATTTGCCTGCACCCAAGCAGAGGTAGGAGCAGCAAAAAAGCAGATTCTCGTCTGTGTTTCTCCACAGGTCGAGATCAGTTGATCCATATATCCAACATAATTCCACAATGACCCTTCCAACCTGTGCAAATACATTGATTATTGGGAAAAAATGTATACTTGGCAGAGTTACTTGTGCAAAATCTTAGTATAATCATTGCTTTCAACATGGAAACAGAAAAAAGTCAAGGGCAGATCTTACTTCTATTCAATAAATCAGTAAATATCAAGGCAAAAAGCAGCCTTAAACACATACCATCCATGCTTTATTTTTTTTAACTCTTCTAGACCTGTGGCTGAACATTGTCTGAACATTGTCATGCCTGTACTGCATTGATAGATTTCTATGGGACAGATTATTTTAGGCAAAATAACATTTCAGAGGCCTTAACTTCTCAAGGGGATGGTTTGCAGTGTGCGTGGGTAGGACAGAGTCTAGACACAATCTTCCTAAAATGCAGTACATCTGGTGCATAATAACATTAAAACAGCCTTCAGAGAGCGATTTTATTTTCTGCTCCCTTTCAAACAAATGAGATGCCCCTATGTATTCTGAATACTTTCTTTCTGGTCATTGCATTTCTAAAAAAGGGTAAAATGCAATCATGATTGCAGTGGGGTAGAAAAGTCAAGGACACGGCACTGTCAATTTTTGTTTTCATTTGGACTTGCAAGTGAGAATGAGATTAAGGAATGGTCAATTGATCCATTGACTCATGAGTTTAAACCTAGCAGTACCCAAGGGCTTTTTGTCACCAGCAGCTGTTATTCCTTTGGGCTCTTGCCTATCCATTTCTTGTTCCCCATAATTTTACTGCATAAAAACAGCTTCTGTATACTTTTGAGGACCATTTTAGTCTTCCTTATTTTATTTAATTCTAATCCTTATTTTTATATAATTATTTATTTTATTTAATTGGCTCCATACCATACCTTGCATTCTGCGGTTCATCTTCATCTCTTGTGGTCACTGTTAGATGTTCCACCAGTGATTTCCTGATTAATACTTCATTGAGCTCTTCGTCTCTGTGGTCTACTCTACTCTATATTTAGCTCAGACTTCTGTCTCTGTACCTCTCGCTTTCTCCCTCCATCTTTTTTTGTTCTTTTAAACCATACAGACCTGTCACTTTTGTCCTCTCCTCCACACATTATGATCCATTGCCTAGCCACATACATTTTCCAAGCAGTCAGTCTTGGATAGATGTCCAAATGCAATTCTTGCAGGAATTCTTCAGCACTTTTCTCTTAATCAGCAAATACTAGTTACATTGCATATCTACAGAGGAAGCAGACCATGTGGCTTCAGGGGGCCCCACGAGGCCCTAATTCATATACTGTTTCAATAAATATTGGCAAAACAGAACCACTTCTAGACATTTTGGAGGCCTGAATGATAATTTGCTGTGGGGCCTATTAATATCTAGTTAAACCACTGCATATCTATTTATGGTAGAAACTGGAGTACCATGACCTTTATACAGAGCATGGAAAGCTAAGGTAAGTTCTTGTTTCTTG
>CM044445.1:3009199-3020336 GCA_024363595.1 Xenopus borealis
TATAAATTTAAACACTCTGGCTGCAACAATTAAGCAGATAAAATCCTGTTTCAGATCAACAAGTTTCCCATCCATCTGAGATCCTGCAGACAGATGGCAGCATGATTTTAATCAGGGAGATTGGTATTGTAACATAAAACAATGGCCTGGCTTCTGCCTTGTAAATCAAAGGGCTTGGAAAAAAGGATCTGGATGTACCTGGCAAGAGAGACAAATGGGGGAGAGAGACGTAAATATAACAGTGTGAGATTTGCTGTTGCTCCCCCCTACTGCTTTTGCCTTCTGGAGGGGTATACACCTGCACACACACACCATAGATTGCTAGCTTAGTGATGCCAGTTGCATATAGAGAGGCTATAGACACATGTAGAGGCTTTTGCAAAGACATTTTGACTGTTTAACCTGCAAACCATCTGCATTCATTTAGATTCCAGCTCTGGGTTGCCAGTAACATGTAATACAGAAATAAGGTTGTTTATGATACCCACCTCCTCCCATATATATGAGGTTTTAGTGAGTTTTTAGTGCTCCCTGCTTGCCATGTTTGCTTCTCTACCCTTATGTTGCTCCTCTGCAAATGAGGTATTCATTATTTTGTTTATGTTTTGATCTTCCCAAGAACAAAGTGGATTTCTACATATGGGATGAGGCGCCATATTAATTCTTTTAGACAGTACAGTATGAGGGTATAGCTTATTGTATGCCCAGAGCATTCCTTCTCTGTATATTTGTATTTATCAGCTGATTTCTTTTTTTTGGGAGGCTTGTACTCCTCATATCTTCATTATTCTATACCTATGGTCTTAACCCCCTGAAATTCTCCTTAAGCAGCGTTACATTTTTTTAAAAAAAAAATTGAAATAATGTGCCTTTTCCAGGAAACCAGGACTGAGAATTAAAGATTAATATGACAAAGGTGTGCTCCACCTGAAATTAACAAGAGCCGTGTGCTTGTCATTACTAAAACAGATTGAAAGGGGAGCCAAGCTGAGAAATCATCGTGACATCAAAAGCTGTTAAAGCCCCACACTGGTAATGAAAGCTCAACCTTTGTGATCAGTAAATATCTCTCAGTCACAGTTCGTTCTGATTTAAAGCACTGACACTCATACTGGAGAAGATCAATAGCTTTAGGAGATCAATTCTGGCACTGCTACACACATCCTCCCTGATGCCAAATGAGATGGTTTGATAAAAAAGCCCTTTGGGGAGAGTGGAAGAGATCATGGGATTTGCTTAGAGCAATCAATGGCAAATTAACAGAAACATTTATAACAAAAAGGCGACTGATAGCTTGTAGGAACATTTGCCAAACACTTCTCTCCGTCTGTGGCATGACAGAGGTTTTGTCAAAGAGCATCACCATTATTGAGATCATTAGAATATTATAGGTCCATACATCCTTTATAAGGTGTGGCTTAACTATAAAACTCTGGGCCCCTCAAGGAGGACCACCAACTAGACCCTATTTTTCTGGCCACTCTTGGACTCCCATATCTTTAGTTATAAGTCACACTGTGGAAACTGAATGGTTTTGCTTCTTGGAAAAGGCAAAGCAGAACCAACAAGAGGCATTGAATGGATCACACAGAGTTACTTATTATCTTCAACGAGATATGTCTTTTTTTTTTTTAGGAAGATAAAAACGTCCTGTGGGATTTAATGACTCAACACACAAGCCTCTCTCTCTTTTCTTTGGTTATAAAACAACATCCGAAATGAAATTTCCTTGAGCCTATCCGCGTCGAAATAAAGTCAAAGGTTTAATCAACTGGCAGCATGACTAGCGATCTGCCCTCGTCACAATAATTCAGCAAAAATTAGCTTTGGGCCCAAGATTCTCTCTTCTGTAGGAAAGGCTTAATTTCATTTTGCTTTTCTGTGCCCTGCATTTTGTTGGTAAAGCCCACTGGGAAAAGATGTAGTACCGACTAGCAATGGCAATGATGCTCATCTTGTAGACAGGCTTTCCAGTGAAAGATTTTACAGTGTAACACAACTGCAAGAAAACCGTAAGTAATTATATCATGAATGTCTCTGTACAGTACAAGGAGACCACTGGGATCACATGTTAGTGAACACTGATTATTCATAAGGTTAAAAAAAATCTGGGCATGAGCCAAAATATTGGCACACTGGATATTCTAACTATATCTCCTGGATTAATCCTCTGCCTTTAATACTGTTGATTGTTCAAATATATTATTATGAAAATCTGCTATGTCTCTGTTGTTTTTAGCAAACAAATCTTACACTCTGATGAGTTATGTAGTCAACTGTCTACTGTTCTCCCAGTACAGTCTCCCTTATTAGACACCCCCTCACTTTCAGACCCATCTTCTTATCATTTTCCCACCCAAGTTTGGTCCTTCTCCTGCTTTTACCATTATTTTTGATGGAATGACCATGAACCCAGTTAATTTGGCACACTGCCTTTGGTTTTTCTTTGGCTATCCCTATCCTTCTCAAATCATATTTGTCCTTTTCCATATACATCTATCTTTCTCATGCTACTGCTAAAACTCTAATCCAGGGATCCCCAACCTTTTGAACCTGTGAGCAACATTCAGTAGTAAAAGGAGTTGGAGAGCAACACTAGCATGAAAAATGTTCTTGGGGTGCCAAATAAGTGCGGTGATTGGCCATTTGGTAGCCCCTTTGTGGATTGTCAACCTACATTGAAGCTCTGTATCGCAAGACATCTGGTTTTTATACAACCAAAACTTGTCTCCAAGTCTGGAGTTCAAAAATAATCACCTGCTTTGAGGCAACATCCAAGGAGCAACATCCAAGGAGTTGGAGAGCAACATATTGCTCACAAGCTACTGGTTGGGGATCACTGCTGTAATCCATGCCTGTATCCAATCCCAGTGAGAATATTACAGTCTCCTACTAACCTATCTCCCAAACTCCCACCTCTCTTCCCTGCCATCAATTTTAAATTCCTCTGCTATCTCCTGAAATGGACCCTGTTCCTCCCTTGGTAAAATCTTTATCCTGGCTGCCTGTTAAGCAAAGGACAGCATATACACCCCTTCTGCTAAAATTCTAACCCTTCCCTCTTCTGCTCCACACTACATCATCTCACATATCTCCTTCTACATAGCTGAATGGCTCCTTTGCTCCTCTGAGAGCCACCATCATTTTTATACCATCCACACCCACTGGTACAACTACAACATTCTTTTGAGTTCAGATCAAACATTTGGGAGCACCAGCAAATGATCTGATATAGTCTTGACCAACTCAAGAAAACTCAGAAAGGCCAGTTGCTTTAGACTTAATTTGACTATATACTGTATATAATGACCTGAATGAATGAGAATCTACATAGACATAATGCCAAAACTTTTGTGAATTTTTGTCTGTGCCTTTATGTTATCCACCGACTTCGATTGAAAGCTCTATGGGGTAGGAATCTCCTTTCCTACTATATTATATAACGTCTGCTACACCATTGTACGTAAGTTAAAAAGACAATAATTCACTGTAGAATAATGCATGAAATTTGTGGGGTTTTCAATTACTACACTACATCCGAAACTTTCCACAACGTTCTATCTTTCTTCACCATTGATTTTATTTTTAAAAATTAATTGACCTTTGGTGACTTCTTCTTTTTGGCTAGTTAAGCCTCATCTGATTAATACTTGGAATGCATTGGAGAGAAGACAGCTGACCAGGCTAGCTTCTCAGAAGGCAGTCATGAGGCTGTATCATCAGACAGCAAGCAATATTAGTTGACAACGGCCATGCACATGTTCGTTCTTTGAGTTTCCTCTTTTCTCCTGCTTCTCTCGATATTAAAGTTGATTTTTAAAAGGTCATACAAGACAAAACTCAGGTAATTTTCCATTCTGCAGATTCCCAAACTCATTTATTTTTCACAGTCGTCTTTCAGCGGATGCATTGCTTTTTATGCCTTGTGCAATTATTAAGGGAAAATTGGTTTCTCTGTTTGGGGGTGGAGGACTTTAAGGCATGTAGGTTGCACTCACCAGGACACATTTCATTAAATGACCTTCAACAACTGTCAGCAGGTTTCTATATCTAGGGTAACCTTGCTTCTTCTCTTCCATTGGATGATTCTGTAAACCTTATTCTTAAGGAAACCCAGAGATCATGTGGCAGGAATATCCTTTTTTAATGCCTCTTGGGTGGAAGATGAGCTAAGTCATCTGCTCAACTCCAGAGTGTCATCTATAAATTTGGTTTATTGGCCATGGTCTTTGCTTACTTAGAATGTTCCAGAAGATTTAGGTCTACAATAGGTTAGTGTAAACAAAGTGTACAAAAAACTCCTTTTGACCCCCTGTCCCCCATATTTGCACCCAACACTGTTAGTTGGTATGAAACACTAAGGGCTGTGTGAAATGTGGGTGTCCTCTTGTATAATTCATCCAGGTCAAGAAATGAGCATTATAATATACAAGGTCTAACTGAAGCCCTGTTTTTTGAGGACAGACGTTACGTACTTTGCTCCCTGTGCTTGGCATTGGATTTTCTATCTAGGGCACAGTATAGAGGGCAGTTTGCACTGCCTAGCACTCCAGTACTTGCACCTACCTTACGCGTTCTTGAGCACCCCTAGTCTTCTATCTTCTCACTAATCACTTATGCCAAATGCTTGAGGCTGATAATGGGAACAATTGGCTCAATGTTTGAAAATGATCAAGCTGAGAGAACTTTTCCCCATTTCTTTGCTCTAGCAAACTGATTAGATCATGAGCCAGGGAGTTGCAATTTTAGCTTGGGTTGGAGAGACATACTAACACACATTTAAAATCTTCATAAGAATAATAGACAAATGTTTTACACACGCAAAGTAAGCATTTGCTATAGCAGTGACTTTAAGAATATGGTGTCACCCTCATTTTCACACCTGATTCAATAACGACATATTGATGTCTGGAAATGAAAAACTGTCCTGCAGTATATATAGTTTAGTGGTGTTTGTGTTTAAGGGCTGCTGAGAAAATTGATTGGTTAAACTGAGCGGAAACCTTTAAGTACATTGTTCCCCATCGTGGTGGAGTTTATACGCCTCCGGTTATACTTATTTAGGGAAATGGAGCGGAAGGGAAGGAAATGATCTGCACTTAACCAAATAAATGAGTTCCATGCATCTTTACATGTGTCACGAACGCCGCCCGGAGCAGTTCCAGGAGCTCCGGGCGG
Source organism: Xenopus borealis (assembly GCA_024363595.1). Lineage (NCBI taxonomy): Eukaryota > Metazoa > Chordata > Amphibia > Anura > Pipidae > Xenopus > Xenopus borealis. Next base: position 3,014,378 of record CM044445.1, read on the forward strand.
CGCGTCCCTCTCCTGCGGCGGCGGATCCAAGATGGCGGCGCCCATAGCCGCCACGTGTCTTCAGCGCCGGCCGTGACGTCATCGCGCCGCGCCAGATGCGCAATGGCGCCAAATTCAAACATAAAGGGACGCCAGAGACCCAGGTTCAATGCCCGAGAATAGCTCAACCTAGCTATTGTGTTCCTGGGTCTCTTAGCCTTATATCTTTGTTCTGAACTCTTGTCATTGACCCTTGCCTGTTCCTGGACTTTGAAACCTTGCTGCCTGCCATTGGAACCCCTGCCTGGACCTGACTTCGTTATTGATGCCATATTGATTCCCGTAGACAGTTCATTATGAGGGTATAGCTTATTGTGTGCCCAGAACATTGTTGTTAGAGCACAAGAGATGAACATTAACTTGTTAGAGTGTTAAAACTACCAATTAAATTTTTGGAAGCAGTTTAGTAAATTGCAGTACTGGAAATATTTAGAGATGACAGGCATATCACTGTATTTCTTTTATTTCTTGTTTAGATGATGTATTACAGTTATATATCCATACCCTTGCATGCCCCATATTTCCCATCTTTCTCTCTCTCAGTAAAAGTGATCTGCTAATCCAGTTATTGATTGATTTACCTGCCCGAGCATAGGTGCAAGCTGGGAGAAAACTCATCGAATTGGAATCTAATAAACTGGCTTTGTTCATATTGTGCTTTTGACATCTCGGAGCTGCCGCCTCATCATATTCTTCCTCACAGTTATTACAAAAAGTGGAGATGTTCTGCACAAAATGAAAATACCAGAAGAAAGCCCACAGTGTCAGTCTGCAGTCACTCGAGATGTTTCTCCGAATTCCCACTGGGCCTCAACACTATAGACATCTGAAATATTGTGTCAATCTCTTGCCCTCCCCACGAGTTTCACTCGTCTGGATTCACTCTCTTTCCCAGTTCGGCCTCATCAACATGCAGAAGCAGTTGATAGTTTATCCTCTGCATCTTTTATCTCAGCAGAGACTCTTTATTGCAGATTTATTCCATGTGAGCTTATAAATAAATACCTCAAATCACCACATCTAGCATGTATTTATGGGAAGCACTTCCATATTCATCTCTGTTACGTGTCCTCTTTTAAATGAGAGCACGCATTTCTGTTAATCATGGTTCATCATGGTTCTTAGGAAGAAAGATGGTGAGTGCTAGAGAATGTTATTCTATAGAGAATGATAGGATTTAGCAATATGTTCCTAATGAATCTTGGACTTGGACTTTTTTTATTCAAGACCTCTTGGAAGCCCTGTTGGCTCATAACAAGGTAACATACCATTGGATACCAGCCACAGTTAAAAGAAAATCAAGAGCAGTATAGTCACACAGTTTAAGATCCAGGTTTCATGACACTGACTCTGAAGTTAGTGTTAATACCATCATGGGCCTGCACAGAATTCTCCACTGAAGGCAGTGGTCTTCAGACTTTTCTGGTTTTGAGTCTGAGATATGGTCGGGTCCCTCTTAGCATATGACAAGGTTACAGGTAAAGGAAAACATTGATGTATCAGCCATTTGTCAATGGTTCAAAGATCATCTAGAGCTGCATACCTTTACAGATTCAGGTTGTTGTTTGATGGTATTGCTTCTGAAGATTGAGACTCATTTACCTGCACAAAAGTCTCCACATCTCCCAATGATTCAACCCAGAGATAATACGCCACCAAAGGCAGTGGTCCACATATATTTCTGAATCAAGCCCCCGTTGAATCTAACATGTGGTCAGGGTCTCACCTAGCTTATGATAAGGTTACAGATCTAAGTCAGCCATTCATCAATGGTTCAAAGATCATCTAGAGCAGCATACCCTTACATATTCATTTCCAAGATCACCAAGGGCAGCATGCATTACAGTTTTCAGTCCAGGTTTAATGGCATTCCCTCTGTTGAAACTGCCATCTACCTGCACAGAAGTCTCCAGATTTGCTGCTGATTCAAACTAGAGATAGGAAACACCTAAGGCAGCGGTCTTTATACTTTTCTGGCTCAAGACCCCTTTGAATCTAAGATATGGTCAGGGTCCCTCTAAGGAAACATTAATGCATTGGTTCAAAGATCATTTAAAGCAGTATGCATCCACAACTTCATGTCCTTATTTGATGGCATTGCCCCTGAAGATACTATTGAAACATCTACCTTCATAGAATTCTTCACATCTTGGAAAACAAATGTAGTATCAGCCATTCATGAATAGTTCACCAAGGGGAGAATACTATTACAGTTTTCAGTCCAGGTTTGATGGCATTCTGTTGAGGCTGCCATCTACCTACACAGAAGTCGCCAGATCTGCTGCTGATTCAACCCAGAGATAGTAAAACAGCTAAAGTAGAGGTCTCTGGTCTGAAGTCCAACATTTCGTCAAAGCCCCACATAGCTCATAACAAGGAGGTGTATCGCCCATTCAGCTATAGTCCTAATAACATCTAGGGCATCAAATCCCATCCTTCTAGATGGGATTTCAGGGATATCTGGAGGAGGAAATAGGCATTATACCAATATCTCACCTTAATTGGCCTTCCCGTGAGCTCCCGTGGATCTGCCCTATCATTTGAGAAGTGGGGTGCCCTTGAAAACAGAGCGTACATAAATCAACTTGTTTTTGTTGGGCTTTCCATTACTCCATGATCCATGCCTACTTTCTCTAGCCAGCAGAAGATACAAGCTTACCCTTTTGTCAATACAGAATACATGCATCATAGATGTACACTCTAATGTTTGCTGTGAGGCATCCTATCAACATTTGTCTTCCTTAGAAACATTGATTGTATGCATCAGCTGTGATTTCTCAGATGGGAGATAGAGAGTGTCAATGTGAACTATAAAAGCATGGCGCATAGTCTTGAAAAATTAATCCACTGAGACAAGACCATCATTCTGTTCTCTCAGTGTGTGCCTAAGTCATCCTTTTAACAGATAGCAGAGGCTGTTAAGACATCAAATAAATTCGGACCATGCTGAAACAAATAGTGCAATATCTTCTGAGCAATCTATTCTATCTCTCTTGATTTGTTGGAAGATATTTTGATAGACATTCCCCCCACACTTTTCTTTAAACAAAATATATATTCGGTTCACACATTGAGCTTATGACCATCACGTAAGGCAAAGTAAACACTGATTAAAGCTGAAGTGCATCTCTGTATGAGAGAATGAATTTATTTGTAGTGTTAAGGTGTCCTCAGATTGGGAAAATGACACAAAGAGAGAAAAATGGGTCCCCGTGGGTCCATCAGTAATTGTGTTTAGGTAAATAGGCCTGTTAAAGTAACAGTGGACAATTTATTGGGCTCTGTGTAAAATAAATGAAGCCCATGGCAATGCTTATCAAGGCACAAAGGTGGGAGTGATTGTTCTTCGTAAGGCTATATCTGAAATGAAGCCATTCTCCTGATAAATATGGAACAAGCACTTTCCCTCAAATTGCTCCCATCTTTCTTGACAAATGGAAAGTGCCCCAGTACAACAGCTTGATATATAGCAATGGCATGCCTTGGTACTCCTTAAGCAAAATTTATTGTCTATGGGAATGCTTGTGTTCAGGTTCAGAAAGGTCACAACCAAACAAGTGCTAAAGTTGAATTTCTGGTGGAGAATGTTGGAGAAGAGGTCTTTCATTTAGTTTTCCAGAGTAGTTATGGTCTCTTGACAAAAACTGTCTCACAATTTGCTACAATAGCAAGCCAACCCTTGTACTAGAATATAAAAGTAATAGAGCAGCAACTCTGCAGTTATTATATAAACCGATCTTATTTTGTCTTTAGAACTGGACTTGGTTGACCATCCAGTGCTGAAATGTGTCTCCTTCAGCTTTTAGATGTGGACAGGGCTAAACATAATAAGTGTCATTTAGACATATGGTGGCGGTGACCCATGGGGGGGGGATCATCTTGTATTCTGGAAGACCTTTCTGACCCCTGCCATCAACTTTATATTTTACCTTGTAGAGAATATGGATAAGGGACAACTGTTAACCTTTGCCTATATGGAGAAGGAACCTTCTCGTCAGATGTGAGAAGGTTGAGGGGACTAGACATTCACTTTCTCCCAACTTTGTTGTTGGTAAAGGAACTTCTATGTAGATGGGAGAAGGGTGTGAATGAAAAGGCACCTCCTCCCAGTGCTTTAGGTACAATTAGTTCACTTCCTATTTATGAATAAGAGACATTGGCGAGTGACAGCTACATATACTTGTACTACTGTACTTTCCAGTTAATTAGGTACAGTAGGAGGTTCCCAGACTTGGGAAGACAATATATCTGGCCTACTTAAAATATCTGTTTACAGTCTTTCTTCATAATCCTTTCCCTTTGAAATCCCACACGCCTCTCTCGTGCCGACTCTACTTTTTATGATCTAAATGACGGTTTCCTTTTATCTGCAAGGACTATAAATACTTTCAGTGATACATTACTATTGATTGCCAAGCCCAAACCTTGGCAGTAATTTTGCATCAGGCTGCATCCAACAAGGTCTGAGCTTGCAGTTTTCCCGCAGTTCTCTCCGTTTATTAGGTTTGCTTGATTCTATTAGGGACTGCAGCTCGACATATTGCCCGGTAAAGATATTACTCCACTGACAGCATCAGAATATCACACTTTTACAGCTTTTGCTTGCAGTGGTTCTACCTAAAACTTACCCTTTAACAGCAGGCTCCCGAGCTCATAATAGCAGTCTTCCATGGTTTACATTACTGCTCCGACCATTCGGCAGCAAGTGTTTCAATGTCAACTGAATAACAGAAAATAAGAGTCACGTCGGAGCATGCGCTGGATGCAGAACCAAAGTATCAAACTCGTGCCAATACTCAAAGCCATTTTTAATAAGAAATTAATTTGTCTAGACTGTAGCCAATGGCTTCACGCTGCCTGCGTTCATTACGCCTGATAGATCCTGTAAATATTTCATTCTTGCAAAAGGGCTGGTTCCTCTTCAGTTTCACTTTTAGTATCATATAGAAAGGCCAATTCTAATCAACTTTCGTTATTTAGTTTTTATAGTTTCTGAATTATTTGACAGTTTTCAAATGGGGGTCACTGACCCTATCTAAAGGCAAATGCTCTGAAAGGCTACGATATTGATACTTTTTATTCCTCATCTTTCTATTCCGGCCTATCCTATTCATATTCCAGTCTCTTATTTAAATCAATGCATGGTTGCTAGGGGAATTTATATCCAGATTACAAACTGGGAGAGCTGCTGAATAAAAAGCCGAATAATAAAAAAAATAAAAACCAGCTGCAAATTGTCTCAGAATATCCCTCTCCATATTATACAAATATGTATGTAATTTAAAGGTGAACAACCACTTAAATGTTGAGCTTTGATCAGTCATCCGAACATCCGAACACAACAACATTTCCAATCTTTATGCAAATAGGGCAAATCAGTTGCTGGGAAGTTTGCAGTTGGTTTCCTAAGGCTGGAAGAACTTTTCCAATGTTAATAATGGACCCCCCCCATGCTTATTTATTCACACCGATGACTGCTTTCCTTCCTTTACATAATCTCTGTGAAAATATAAATACTCTATTCTATTTCATATTCTGCATCTTGTTATGGTAATGTCATCTCTGCGCCGGAGCTTCCCAAACATGGATGTGCGATGAGCCCCGTAGCTCAGCAGAAGAAATGATTGAAATTATGTAGATGTTTTATATTTTATTGTAAGAAATTTCTTATCTTTTTTTTTTTTTCTCCCCCCTCATTCCATCATCTGGGTATGGACTTTCCTCCTCCTGCTTCTTGGGGTGGAAACCCTTTCTACTTATCTGTAAGCAAAATAAGATTTACTTACTTTTATTATCTAAATAATGTTTCACTAACTTTATCCCCCAACTTCATTTCAATATTTATAGTATTTGGTTTGCTTTAAAAATGTATCATATCTGTTATGCGGGGCACGTTTACCCACAATGCACCATTCTTTAT
>CM044445.1:3022448-3038447 GCA_024363595.1 Xenopus borealis
ATAAAAAAAATAGGCAAATGTGATTTTTAAGGAGAGCTTCCATTCCCTGTAAATCTAATTGTACGTGGGCAGACTAGATGAACCAGTCGGCTTCATTGTTGTCAGATTCCAGCTCCTGAGCGTCTATGGAGATTGACACTTTAATAGCATTACAGATGTAGCGGCATCTGTGTCCTTTCGATATGACATACAAGTCTATGACATGAGGTCACAGGGAGCTTGTCTCTCATTCATTATGTGATAGGCAGGAGAATTGTGGCGCCGGCTTAAGAAGCAAAGATCAAGGATTACTAACAAAGTAACAAATTGCATAGCACTTTAAATAAGCAGAACTGGGGGCCGTGCATGTGAGTGATTTTAAACTGTGGCGCATTAAGTAGCAACGTTGTGCTCCAAGGAGCCAATATATGTGAATATGACAAACTTCAGGTTGTCGTCCTGGGAAAGAGAATGCGAGTAAACAACTGATTTTAAGCAGAAGAGATGATGCACCCTTGAACACCCTGAGGTGACCTTTCCAATGGCCACCTCTTACCCTTGTTGCTGCTTACCTTTATGAGATTTAGTGTGGGTTGAGGGGTCCTGAATTTGCTGTTGTCCTCTACACTCTAGAAGACTCAGACTCAGAAAGTCCAGCAATTGATCTGCACATCCATAATCCATGATGGATCCTAAATCTGCCCCTTAGTTTCCTCCGTGCATTTCCACCTTCTCTTAGTGACCTTGACCAACTTTCCCTGTGCCATACCCATTTGATTGACAAATATTTCACAAATCTGTAAAATTTTTAAACTGTCGCCACTTTTATGATCAGGAGTAGTGATGGGCGAATCTACCCTGTTTCGCTTCGCTGAAAAATTTGCGAATTTCCAGCGAAATTCGCGAATTGGCAAAAAAATTCGCGAAACAAGCCGTGGCACATTTTTGACGTGCGTCGCGTCAAAAACAACGCGCAACTCGTTTTTTCAGCGAGTTTTCGCCAGCTGAATTTTCGTTGGCGTTTCGCGAATTTATTCGCCAATCACTAATCAGGAGTAAAAATATTGTTTTTGATATTTAAGGTGCATGCAAAAGATTATTCTTGAACAAGCAACACAATGCTTAGAGGGTTATTTATTGAAAGTCGAGTAGTGAAATAAAAGAAAAGTTTTTTTCACTAGAAAACTCACATTTTTAGAGAAAAAAAAAACTAAAATTTTTGGAGATTCATTATACCCTGATGCCAGAATCTGAAAACTTTCCATCTAGCACCTATTGAGATTCTTTATAAGTCAACGGGAGAGGCGCCTCTCTCAATTTGAAGTTTTTGTTGTCTGGTTGGGTTTCTTTAAAAAATCCTACTTTTTCAGGCAAAATCTTGAATAAATTCAAACAATTTGGGAAAAAAAACCTAAACATTTTGAGCGATGTAGGGCAAAAAAAACCTCAAAACATTTGAGCAATTTGGGTTTTCACTTCATTTTATTGAGTTTTTCTGAGATTTGAGTAAAATTATATTTTTTCTATTATTAAATTAATTAAAATTAGGCATTCATTGTGTCTTTTAAAAACAAAATATGAGACAAATTCCAATTTTAGTAAATAACCCCCTTATACCCATAAAGTCCCAACAACTTTGGTTAACAAAGGTTATCACCACTTAACTCTCAGCAGAAAAGCATTGAGGGAACGTCAAAAATGCTTATAGTAAATAGTTGGAAATTATATTTTTGTAAAAAAAAAAAAACTCTAAGTAAAAATTCTTCTTATGCAACTTGACTCAAAAACACAAATTTACACTTAAAAAAACACAGCTCTGCCAATTGATCTCTGCTTTGGTCCTTTTTTCCATAATACTTTTTCTCTGACGGTTCAAATCAGAATATTTGCAAAATAAAAGCAATAAATTTGATCACATTGAAAATCACATTGCTATATTATTTTTTTTAAAATGTGACAAATTGAATTAGAAAATAACTTCATTGTGGAAAAAAAAATTCCCATTCACTTGTCAGTTGCTGAATTTTATTTTTTTTTTATCAAGAAATTCGCGATCTATGCTATAACAATTTTTATTTTATCTAAAATTCTTTCAATTTACATTATTTGGGTCTTGGGAAACGACCACTTTCAGTATTATGTCGCGGCCTCTAAAACTGGATTCTCTGAGGTTTAAAACGTCTAATTTTAAAATTGAAATTAATTAGAACTTTAAAGGAAAACTATACCCCCCAAAAATGTAGGTCTCTATAGAAAGATATTACCTAAAACAACTTATATGTAAAACCCTGTTTCATGTAAATAAACCATTTTCATAATAATATTCTTTTTTAGTAGTATGTGCCATTGGGTAATCATAAATAGAAAATAGCCATTTTAAAAAATAAGGACGGCCTCCTGGGATCCAACGGTGCACACAAACATACCAAACAAACTATAAAGTTAGGTCACATGAGCCAATTAACAGACAGAGTTCAGTCTTTTGCTTCCACACTTCTTCCTGTTACAGTTAGAGTTGAAATATTTCTGGTCAGGTGATCTCTGAGGCAGCACACAGACCATCACCAAATGGTGTTTCACGGCAAGAGATGTAAAAGGGCAATATTTACTGAAATATATATTCCAGTTTGGTAAGACTCTTTAATATATAACTTAATTTGATATAAACTATCTGTTGCTCAAGTATTCATTTTGGGGGTATAGTTTTCCTTTAAGTTTTAAGTTCATTTAAAATTGATTCGATTTGCTTTTATTTTAACATAACAATTGACATTTTCTAATTTGTAGCAAATCGGAAAGCTTTTGATTGAATTTATCTGAGATGTATTTATCAAAAAGTTAAAAAGTTTTTTTGTCTGTTTTGAAAACCCATTTCCATTTGATTTGGGAGGCGGAACCCTGTTGCTAAGTGCTTATCCGTGCAGCTCTCTTCAGAGTAATGTGTATTTTATGTGATCCTTTTGAGCCAAAAAGCTTTCCTTACTATTCAGCACAAGAGAGGAACCTTAACTTGTAAGATTTATGGAGTCTGTCCCAAGCAAAATATTTATTCATCACATGCTCAACTGCCGTGCAATCGGTCGGCGTGACCTTCAGCTGGCAAGGTCAAGGAGAAGGGCAGATTGATTTCACCATTACGGTAGTCTGTCTGCTAAGCAGAAAATGAAGTGTGGCTGCGATACTGAAACCATCGGTCAAATATGGGAGATACTAAAAAGGACGACAGCATGGGTTTCTGTATTGTTAAACATCAACATACAAAAAGAAGAAGATATGGCATATACAATGCATACACTAATAACACCCTACAGTCCATGGACATTAATGTGGGTTAGACACATATTGTGATTTATCTAGGTTTCTGATTGGTTGGATTAACCCCAAAATATTAGTGTCCCCAAAGCAGAACTCGTTTCTCTCCATGGTGGACACACCTTGAATTTCTGTTCATTCCCATCCCAGCTTGTGTCAACCTCAGAAGAAGGGTTCCAAGCTCACCAAGACTAGTTGACACTTCGCACCTCCTGTTGAGTTCTTTATGAGTCAAAACAAAGTGCAATTTCCATGTGAATCTGATGAGTCTCTTGGTGCCCACTTCTTTCTTCTTGTATCCCAGTAGTGTTTTATGCTTGTGTACTGTTTCTTCTCTTTAGGATAAGCAACCTGCCCCTTTAAATGTCTTCGTTATACTGTGAATTTATGTAGCTTTATTGTGTCATTGGGCACTGTCCATGCATGAAGTACAACTAAAGGTTCCAATTAGGGATGCACCGAATCCGGGATTCGGTTCGGGATTCGGCCAGGATTCGGCCTTTATCAGCAGGATTCGGATTCGGCCGAATCCTTCTGCCTGGCCGAACAGACTCCTAATTTGCATATGCAAATTAGGGCCAGGGAGCTAAATCACGTGACTTTTTGGCAGAAAACAAGGAAGTAAAAAATGTTTTCCCCTTCCCACCCATAATTTGCATATGCAAATTAGGGTTCGGATTCGGTTCGGTATTCGGCCAAATCTTTCGGGAAGGATTCGGGGGTTTGGCCGAATCCAAAATAGTGGATTCGGTGCATCCCTAGTTCGAATGAGCAAATTATCAATATACAGAAACCTGTTTTTGTTGCCCATGCCCTCTCTTCTGCTGCCACTATGAAGCCCTGGCCAGGGTTGTAGCAGTAGACACCGTAGAACCAATACTTTCCGCTGGACCCTGGAGTAAACAGTAGGTTACAGATGGGAAGCCTAGAAGGATGGACAGTTAGTAGCATAGCTCCTATAGACATCACTTATTTATTACATTTCATCTTCACTGTATTTCAAACACTGGTCCAGGAATGCATACACCTCTATGTTCCAGAGAGCAGAACCTTGCTTGCACAGCAGAGAGCAGCTTTAATCGGTTTCATGCTGTATTACAGACTGAATTGCGCATAGCGGCCGACACATTTGTGTGATCATAAGGAATTTTGTGGTGCTTTCCCTAATTCAGATCTCATTGCAATAGACAGTTCCAGCATTGCAATAGTCAAAGTGCTTTAAGCCAATGCCGTGGAGCTTTGAAATGCAGTCAAAATGCAGTCTAGCAGCAAGAAGGTTGTCTATCATATTATATTGCCCTCACGTCCTCACACCTGTTATGTCCCACACTTTGTGCATTTCTGCTAAATCCAGTATCCGTCCTCAACCTGACCTTGAGGACTGACCCGCAGCAATTGACAGAGTTCTCCGTCTGTGAGTATGTCTCTGTCACTTTGTTTAAGCAGGTCCATGTCTTGCAGTTCCACACTTTACAAAGGAATGGCAACGGAATGCATATGAGCTGGTTTCACAAGCTGCCGGTTATATATTAAACAGACAGCATCTGCTTTCATCACCCAGGGGAGTTGTTTACCTCAACAGTGGTCTTGAATTCAGTAGTAGAATTCAGCTAGTAAGAATATGTTTGTGCCAGTATTAGTTGTACTGTACTTCCATTACATAGAGTTGAACAGTTGTGTTTAGTATCAATACCTATTGGTTGATCTACCATTGTGTTCTTGGTTCCCACTAGACAAAGGTTATGAATGTGAAGACTTGTGGTCTAGTGGGGACTAGGGGGTGACGGGGATGCCCACATCCCTAGTCGCCTTCCTTAGCTGCCGCTTCCTCCTATGGCAGTCGCGCACTTCCTCATTTGTTGAGTGTGTTGACGTCATTGCACTTTGAGGCAAAGTTTAAATATTTAAAAGGGCTTTGGGCCAATAATTCATTGACCATTGTTAGGTATATTCTGAACTCTTCCAATCCCAGCCTCTGCCTGCCTGACTATTCTTTGAACTCTGCCTCCCGACCTGGCCTGCCTGACTATTCTTTGAACTCCGTCTGAATTGACCCAGTCTGTCTGACCTTCATTGAACTCAGCCTGTACCGACACCGGCCTGTCTGACCACACTATATTGTCTACTCATTGATTTTGGTTTTGCCTTTCATCCTACCTTGATAACGTACATGCCCCTTTGCTCGTTCAGAACATCTGCAAACATCTGAGAAGCTTCAATTTGATATATGATAGCCTGTAAGTACCCATATAAGTATGAAAAGACTTAAATTGCATTATAGGTCATTATAGGTCATTAAAAATCTTCTGTCTTCAATTTTAAAGTCTTATATCCCCATATAGTCCCCATAAAGGCCCTCCCAACCCTACTTCTTTCCATTTATGTTGCTGCCATGCTCTGTCCCTCAGAATATTGACCTAGAATAAATATGCATCTGCAACTCTTCAAGGTATGACCAATCTGGGAATACCTGAGAACAACCCGAAGACTTGACCGCTGGCAGAAGCATTTCTGAATCCTGTAGCCTTGGGTATATTTAAGCTGTTTATTTATTTTTTTTTTAAATGGGAGACGAAGAGGCAGTGCAAGCGTTGGGTGCGTCATGCTAGGAAGCATTTTCATTTTGGGTGGCCCCAAGACATTAACAGATTGTAGTGATGAAACCAACATTGTGGTCCTAGTTAAAAACTGCCCGAGGAGTAGTTTGCACTGCATGGATATTTCACGTGTATTATAGACCTATCACGATCTGTACATAGACTCATTAAAATTGCATCAAAATACCATTAAAACCAACAACAACAGCAGGTAGCGAGTATCAAATCCAGCAAAACACCACTTTTGGAACAGATTGTGGCAAGTTGTGTAACGATTCTGCCTCTATTAAATATTAAAGTATGGCTTTATGGGCACAGTATTCAAGCACGGAATATCTAAGCAGGTACATGCTCCATAACTGGAGGGTGGGAGCATTTAATGTTTGACTGTAGAAGTCAAATGGAGCATAGATGCCATCAATGTCTTTGCTTTGTGCGCTTTCAATGGTCATGTTATTTAAGCAGCTTGAACAATCATCTTTCAGCCTGACAAATGAATTTGTATCTCCGCCATCCCATATAACACTTGAGAGCTTTAAGATTCAATGAATAATCCCTCCACTGCCTAGTGAATCCAATTTGTGCGGTCCCTTACTCGTTTGTTACTGCCTACCCATCTGCTGTTCTTTTTCTACTTACACTCTCATATGCCTACCCCCGGGCAGAACATGGTAAATATGTCACTCACTCCAAGAATAAAGTCTTTGGAACATGTTCCACAAAGTGTAATGTTGGTTCCAATTGCTGTCCTGCTCAAAGTCTTGTATATCTCAAATGTTCCTACGCCGGCCATTAATATTTAATGTTACCGTATAACAGGCAGCTAGTTGTCAGAATTGGGACAGGGATATACTCTGTTGTGTTTTATCTTTCATGTCTGTATTCTTCACACTGGGTTCACTGTACTTATTGTAACTGGTCTACTGCCAATGGTTTTGTATATTTATTGTCCTGGGCACTTGTGATGTGTGGGCATCTCCAATACACACAGGACCTGCAGGTTAGCCATGGTCAGTCATGATCTCGAGAAGGTGTGGGTCTCTAGAGTCGAATTTAGGTCAGATCTTTTTAGGCCTGCACATTGCATGAAAAAAGACTCGTTCCCGCTGCCTCCTAACCTAAGAACGCTGCCTTTGTGATCTCCCCCCCGGCCCCAGTTGTGGGACAAAGAGAACAAAGGTGCAAGCATACTTAGGGGAAGTTGTGGCTAGATCAAGAGTAATTGGGGGCCTCTGAGGCAGAAGGCCTGGTGGGCCCCAGACCCCTCAATCTGACGCTGCCTTCTAGCAACACATAGGTTAATTTGAAGTTATTCACTCACTAGTTTACACTTGAGAAAACCATGGCAAAATCATTTTTTTTATTTGAGTTTTTGTTCAGATTTAGCAACTGAAAAAAATCTCAAATTGTGGAACTTCTGTAGTAGAAGACAACTAGAGGTTTATTTTCAACACTCAAGCCATTTTCTTTTTCAAGAAACTAGTTGTTTTTCCACCTCTCAATGGGATCAAGCTTTTGGATTCAAGATTTACTTTGTTGTAAATATGCTGGTGACTGAAAAAAAAGCATAGCAAATTGTTTTTCAAAAAGTTACAAATTCAAGAAATCACTGTTGTTTGCCAGGACAAATATCTTGCAAAGTTATCACTTGACTTAGGCAATCTTTTAAAAAAATTCACTGCACTTCAAATTCATGTTTTTGGCTAGAAGTTGACACAGGATCTAGTGTTGGATTAGAATCCTAAAATCTTGGATTTGGTGGATTGTGGTCTTCATAATAGACCAACGCAAGAAGATAGATACATCTAGATACATATGTAAACTTAAAATAACTTAAACTTAAAATAACTTTCAAATATTCAGAAAAGGAATGAATCACTGTCTAAAACTCATCAAACAAATCATTGTCTACGGTTTCAGGACAGTATAGTTCATGGAATTTATATGGAACTCTCTTGATTCAGAACCTGATGCAAATGCAAGTATTCAGCTTGTGCTTCAAAATAAAGTATGAAATAGTGTAACAATTCCATGTTATTTGGATTTGGCTGAATACTGGTCCAGCTGTCAAACCTAGCTATAAGCAGAATTGTCATATTGTAAATTCTAAGCAATAATTTCTTGGGCCATATTAGACCTAACGCGTTTCATGCCTGTTGGGGCACTTACTTATAGGCTAAATGACACACCCCTGTAACCAGAATATAAGGGGGCTGTGACCAATCACAAAAAACAACAACACATGTTACCACTTAATACAAACAATAGAACCCCATGGTGATTTAAATACTTATTTACCTACAGACTACAATATATTCCTGTGAGAGTTACATAATGAAAACTAACTAGACTAATATAATGAAAAATAACACATAATCACAAAATATGAAAAGCAAAGAAAAGAAACAAGAGTTTAAGCAATTGAAGCATTTTTATATGAAATTTATCAAACAGAAACTTGAAAAAAGTTTTTCTCCAATTTCATACTTAATGGAAAAGTCAGGGAACATGGTGTATACATTGGACTATAAGTTCGAATGTAATGTGTAAATACATATATTATTGTACTCAAATGAAAACGTATAGGTCAGAGTAAAGAATGCTATATAATAATTTTTTTAATTATTCGTCTTTAATTTTGGAGGAGCTGGAACTGGAATGTGCCCTCCTGAGAACATTTATTTTTGTTTGATTTGTTATTTGCAATTTTTTGGTAGTACCAATACACCATTCAATGTTTGCAATGATTTCTAGTACTACTTAAAAGCATGGGCTCAGATTTGTCTGATTACATCATGGGGAACGAAATCCTGTTATTCAGCAGAACCTGGAGTTCCATGCCTCCCAGATAATTGCACTTATTAATATTTAAAGTGCAGCATCTGGAGGTTTGACCTCAGCAGTACTCCCGAGTGCAGAGGATTTAAATTTAATTCAGAGGATATCAATATATTAGAAATCCTCGGAGAACCGCTTCCCACTGATCATTGATATTGATTGAACACTTTTAAACTGGCACATTTTAAACGTGAGACAAAATGGCGACTGGAAGGTTAAACAGGGAGCAGAACGTGAGGCGAATCACAAAATGTTGATTTAGGAGCTGCCATTGACACAGCTGACTGGTATCCAATGTTTTTATCCAACCCTGAAAGGTCCAAACTAAATATTATCGAGTCTCACCACTGGTCACAATATCAGTTGAAAAATGCTTGGCTATTGAATTTTATGGAGATCCACCATTGCTTTAATATGTTTCTAAAGAAATTCTCTGTTCATTGTAAGCTTCCATTCCAATTCCATTCCAATTCCAAAGTGTCACCCAGTAGTTTCCAGTCCTTGGTTGGATATGACCGTTTCTTTCTATACTCTATCAGTACCTTTAAACTATATCTCTTAATTCAGCAGTTGCGATTTTTCTGATAAAATCCTGCAATAAAACATATGTCTTACTCTATTTCTGCCCAAAAAAATCCATGAACAATATTTGTTTTCAGGAGCCTCCGTTTTAAAAGCTACAGGTTATACCATCAGAATTACAGATTTGCAATCAAACAGCTTCTCTCCACTTCCTCCTGATCATTTCAGAATAATTGACTTTTTCATTTTGGTGCTTTTCCTTGTGAATGACAGAGAACCGATCCCCTACACCTTTGATCAGCTACTTCAAAGCATGACGAGCCTCATTGTTGTATTGAAGCATTAAATAAAAATTGGCACTGGGCTTCAGAAGGAAATCTCACTGGCATAGCATATGGCCTTCATAAGGTGTACATTAATGAGATATATAAAGGGACAAGATAAGAAGCGCGGATGTTGTTATAACCTACAGTAAACTAAATGAAATAGATTTCAAAGAGATTGCCGTTCCCTTAGACAGATTTATCTTGCCGGCGACGAGCAGAATAGAAATGTGTGCAACTTATTCTCTGGGATTTCAGGAGGCCTTTGATGAAATTACACCTGACAAGCTTTAGTTTGGTCTGTAAGCCACAGGGAATGAGCAGAAAAAAGGAACTGTGCCTGGACACAGAAAGTAAAACAAAGGCAAATTATATAGATTATGAACTGCAACAACAGGCACTGCCCTGGATTGTCTTTTATATTATATTCTGGAGGCCTTATTAAGGTCAGTACTTGGAGCTTCTCAGACTTTACAGCTGAAGCTTGAACCTGGTTGTTGGAGATCTGCGTGGGCAATGCATGTGATAATGGCTGCTTGCTGTCAACCAGGCCAGCTTGCCCTAATCTGTATACTGGCCCACAGCATGCTCATAACTGGGCTCACAGCTGGACAACCAAGGTTTATTGAATGAATGTTATTCTACTGATTGGAACTTACCAGGATTCACCAATTAAAGGAGAGGTAATACTGGCAAACGATAGAATTAGGGAACCATATCTTTTTATGACTGTTTCTGTACTTTGGAGGTGCTTAGGTGTAGAACAGTGCTGAATTCTACAAGGGAGCCCTATACTTGCAGAGAGCATCTTTCTGTCCTTTTCTGCTGCATTGGGCAAGGTAGGGCCATTTTATTCCCTCGTGATCCCTCATCATATACTTTGCTGCTAAGAGCAAGCAGTGAAGGGCAACAAGATAGGCTCAAATTTGGGACAGCGAAAATGGGCCATTGTTGGACTGGGGCACCATGAGCCCAGTGGCAGAGTTGACCTCAAATGCTTCTGTTACCATGACCATATTAGCCTCCAATCATTCCTCCACCAGGGCTGAGGCCCACCAGGATTTCTCCTGGTATGCCAAGTGCCAGTCCAAATCTGTTATGGGCACAAAGTTCATATTCCTGAGGGGAATATGTATTATACAGCAGCATCCAAAGGCTCCATTTTTGGGCAGCAAAGAGCTGTACAATGCCAGTGTTTGGAGTACATTTAACCCACTGGACAACCTGACCTCAAGGGCTTCTGTCCTTCCTCGCTGGCAGCCTTTCCCCACCCCAGGACTGGGGCTAATCAGGATTTCTAATGGTACCATGGTTGACCCTGCTATTAGCATTGAGTGCATATTCCGTATTGTGAAGCATTGTCCAAAGTATGTTGTATAAGGATGCATAGTCTTGGTATAGCTATTCTGTGGTAAAAGTGTCCCCAACTATTTCACCCCAGATACTTTCAGTAGACCAGTTTAGCTTGAAGCTGCTGTAAAGAACCATTTGACGTTTGGACATAAGACAGATTTCATCTTGCCCGAAGTTTCCTCGTGAGGCAACTTCAGGCGACTTCTGAAAACGAAGCGCCGCGTGTGTTTTAGCGATGAAGACTTTTTTTCGCTCAGAAGAAGAGGCGATTAGTCGCCAGGTGACTAAATCTCCCCGAATCTGCCCGTGTGCCACAAGCCTAAAGTAATGAAACACATCGACAAGATTTCCAATAATTTTTATGCAGGTGACAGGAAGGTTATCTGAAAACTACTTTAATTAAAGAAAACAAGGTCAACGCCTATCAAAGGGGAACAAAGTTAAGATATTTTGTTTTATCAGCCCCCGCTGGGTGAATCTCCAAGCTACAAAAGCCGAGAGACCACCATGATCCACCGCAGCACTCGACGAACTAAGGGCATATCTTCAAAGCGTCTCTTTAAAGCAGGAATGATTAATTATAGGAAATTCCCCACGATCTCACCCCCGTGCTGTTTATTAAAATTACAAATTCGACAGCACAAACACGTCTTTTCATCTCGCTCCTTTGACAGCTTCTTGCTGCGGGAGCTGCTTTTTGATGTCAACTCAGATCTGCGATGGGGGAAAAAGATTTCAAGTCTTTGTTTTTTTTTATTTTGCCTTTAACCTGCTCCATAAATCTGCGTTTCATTTTACCTTACATTAGACAAGGCTCTGTCTGCCGGGGAAGATCTTTCTTTCCATCAAGTGAGATGTTTGGTTTAAATAGCGGTTGAGATGAAATCTAGCCAAGCACTTCAAAAGCTACAAGGCTGTGTGACCGTAATTCTTAAACAATCTTTTCCTCCGCTGCCCTTAAAAAGCTTAAATTCTGCCATTTTTCAGAATGAAGACATAAAAAAGGGCAGTTTGGGAGGCTCAGTTTGATCTAAGGCGCATACGAATGTGCCTGTACGACGGCGTCCTCGGACATTTTACAAGTGCGTTCCTCTGGGGACCTTTAAATAAAATTGGAATTTGTTATGTGGATCAGCGTGTCATTTGCTTATATAATCTCGCTGCCTTTCTATTTCTCCTTTCTTCTAAATATGTTATTAATATAACCCCCCCCCAAGGGCTTCGTAAAAAGGCGGCGGCTGTTGGAGTGACGTCTGTCTAGACATTGCAAGCTTTCATTCTGGAACGGGTACAGGGGAGATACATTGCTCATCTTTCCTCTCTTTTCATACACATCGTTACAAATAGATTTCTCCCCTGCATTATTTATATAGACAGGATGGTAATGCAGCCGCATCTGAAAACCGCTTGATTCGGGGAGAAAAATGTTGCTGCATGTATTTCGCTCAACACTAATGGCGCTTTCATGTAATGCAGAAAAGCGGATATTTTTGGTGCGGAGGTGGCAATGCCAGAACAAGAAGAACTGGAACATTATATGGGCAATGGGGGGGGGGATTATTCTTTCCATCACAATCCCACAATGGGTATTGACATTAAAGAAGAATTTTCAAGTGATGGTTAAAAAACAGCCCCCCCCCTTTTCTTAAGCCAACTTTTGGGTTTCAGTGGCATTGTGCAGTGGGCTTCGAAGTTGTCGGAAATCATTGGGCATCATAGAAGTTGATACTAAAGGCAGTTTTGAGTGTCCGCGGCATTGAACATGCTCAGTTGACTGCTGTTGAGAAGCTAAGTATAAACACTAATGAAACTGAGGTTACATTTGTACAGGGCTGCCATTAGGAATCATGGGCTCCCAATTATTAACCCACTAGTCACCTGGGCCCCTGCCAACTTATAGATAAGGCCTCCATTGAAACCAAACCTACACACTATCGTGCATGATCACCTACTCTCACAAGCTCTGCCCCTTCATGCATTGGGATTTTACATCTCTAGGGGCCCCCGACATTAGTGTCCCCTGTACCCTGCTGTTGGCAGCTCAAGCTAAAGTCATTCTGGAGTCTATGCTGCCATGTAATTGAAATTGAAATTCAAGGGCCAGGTCCATTTAGTATGTTATAGATAGACCTATTCTTTAAGCAACTTGTCAGTTGGTATTCTTGATTTATTTTGTTTAGTATTAGCATTCTTATTCTCCCTACAACTGACTATGCCACTGACTCCAGTGTCTCTGAAACACATTTATATATATATATGTGTGTATTTTTCTGCTCATATCCCATCTGGACGACCTTTCGTACTGCTTCCTGGTCACTAGGGTCATTACTCCCTAAATAGCAGATAGAATCTGAAATTCCAAGCTGGAGAGGTTTAGAACAAAACAGTCAAATCTTTTGACAATAAAGACCAGTTGCAAATTACCTTAGAGTATCGCTGTCTACATAATACTAAAAGGCAAGGTCAAGGTGATCTACCCCTTTATTATGAATCAGCCCTGTATGGGACATTATTTAACTGTGTTATACACAGACACTATTAACAGGACAGGTGGGAAGCAGGACAAATTTGCAAGGATCGGATGTTTAACCGCGCCAGTGTTTTATGCCTGTAAAACCCCACTGATTAGAGCCAACCCTGTAATCACTATGTCCAATTAATCAATTGCTTAATTAGGCGATGCACTTTTAGGTGTGTATAAATCTAGCCCTCTGGGCAGCTACGGAAATTGATGAACCATCTTTTAGAAAATCTATTATGGTGTTGCTCCTATTAGTATCCGCAGAAGGTTCCAGAAATGTCGCGCATTTTTCTGGCAGAAAAATCACCGGCTTCTGCTTAATTCCAATGCACTGCGACATCTAAACTTTGGAGGTATTTCTCCCAGACTGTGGTTAAACAGCACCTTATTGTTGGCTACTGATACAAGGGCAAAAAACTATGGTTTGGATTCAGAAGCAGCCCAAGGCCCTTTAGAGGTGCCTTTGAAGATGGTAGCTCCCCTTCTTCTTTTGAGTTCACACATGCTCTGGGATATATCTTTATCTAAAACATAAAGAGACTGATCAGAAAATATATTTGATCAGTCAACTGCAAGAAAGATGATAAAAGCAAACGCCTTATTGGCTGCAATGGATTACTACAATGGGACAGCCATGGCCCAAAGCCCAATTCCTTTATCCCTGGTATGATGTGTCCTACCTAAAATGTTCATTGTTGTAGTTGTAGGTGGCATGAACTATGCATCTGTTTGTGCTAACAAGGCCAACTTATTTTGTCTCATCACCATTCCCATGCTAGTTGGCCGCTGTCCACCATTAAGTCTTCTAAACAGATATGATGGGTGGGGGCAGAGATAGCTTGACCCAAAAATGGAGGGTAGGTGATCTGTGATTCATAGAGGGCTAGGGGAGAGTAGAGGGCTGTGATTGCTAGGGGGTTAGGGGAGTGTAGAGGTATCTGGCTGATATTCAAAAACATATATTTCTGAAGTTTTGGAGAGCCCAAAAAGCAGTTTACTTTGGCTTACTTTCAGTCACATGTATTGATGACACTGTACCTTACAGAATCTAAATACAACTGACTGCATTGTGCCTGGCACAGTTAAAATGGCCTACCAGAGGATTTCCCCTTGTGCCAGGTCCATGTGGGCCCAAGTCAAGGAAAAATAACACAAGCACTTTCTTATTTCTCTGTAGACCTATGAAACACCTAGAACAGTCACCACAGTGAGCAACCCAACATTTGAATAAGAACATCCTGTCTATGCAACTGTGGGGGAAGACTGAGCTACTTGAAGTACTTGGGCATTTCCTCCAAACCAACCTGGATCCTCTTGCAATAATCTTCCCCTTATTGTGTAGAGATACCCCAGACACTGCACTTTCTATTTACAGGACATGACCAAATTCCTTTATAAATGCTCTTTTTCCGCACACAAAACAGCCTTTCTACACTGTAAAGCCAGATAATATAAAATAGAGCAAACAAAAGATTTCTGTGACAATGTAGGGGGAAAAGGCCATTCTTCTGCCTGTTCATGCTGCCTCTCGACTCAGAACCAGAGCTTCTAAATGCTCTTTAAACCTCAGCTTTTGATATCCAGATAGCTGTGAAAGGGGAAGATTCACTCTATCCATTTATCTCCTCAGAGTGAGCCATTGGGATTAGCTAATTAAATTCCGCACCTCCGGTTTCCATGGTGCTTGTCAATGCATAGATCTATCTCCTTGGATAAAATATGGGTCATGGTATCACATTCTCATTGAGTGGATTTACAATGGCGGGGGTTGGGCAACAAAGCTCCAGGAATTATTTCCTTTCAATGTAGCTATTGTGGTCTTTATTATTTGAATTTTTGCTCAACCTCCAAGGTACAGTACAATAAAACAACTTATGGAGGGTATCAGGGAGACATGGTCCAACCCCATCACATCCTATAACAACATTTTTTATGATGTTTTCTTTAAACTTTTGGTCCATTCTTTTCCACCATTAGTAACCCAGCTTGAAAACAGGAACTTTGTAGGTTACAACCCACTTTTGTTAATAAAAATGTTTTCAATGCAACATCCAAGTTATCCAAAATATCATTTTAAACAGTAAACCCATTCCTTATCTTTACTAATTCCTCTACAGATGCAATTGTAACTCTATTATTATTTTTTTGTTTTTGTTTTTGGTAAGACATTGTCTTCTTTAAACCAATGTGGGACATTTTGCTCTCCTTATTGGAGCCCCTGGCTGCTCTACTAACTCCTCTCGGCCTGCCTCTCACTCCGAGCATCAGCTATAACAAGATTTAACCTCACCCACACTACTAGAGAGGTCTCCTACTTTGAGTTCTCCAGCCTCATCCACTCCTTCATTAACTGGGTCAAAAGACTACGGATATCTGAAACCCATAGTCAATAAGGCACTCAATGCTGTGGAAAGTGCCGGGCCGAGCCGAGCAATTTTAAGTGTCAAAACCATTGATATTCACTGTAGTTAGATTCTTATTAAAGCTATGCCTTGGCTGTTACACCCCCCTTCCCGTACACACACACACACACACACATATATATATATATATA